>RJWT010040091.1:0-12556 GCA_004365215.1 Cuniculus paca
CAGCCAGCGTTACCCTGGCACTCGAGTCAGAGGCATGGCAGGAAACAAAACCACAGACTGAGGTTGCTGACAGCTGTGGGCTGAGAATCATTAGACATCAAGACATCAGGGAGATGGATGGCACTGCCCAGTGGGCTCCCAGCTCACCTGGCTGGCTTTGCATCCTTGGGTGACATTGTGCTGCCCACAGCCCTGGAATAAAAGAGAAACACCTGGGGCCATCTCAACCAATGCAGAAAATCACTTCCTAGAGTTCAGCATCATCTCTTGAGGAAAAGTCTGAACAGTGTAGGAATTGGAGGAAAGCTCCTCATCACAACAGAGGCCATGAAACAGAGGGGAACGCCACAGCTGACTGCTCTGGCACTAAGACAGCTGCAGCCTTTTCCACCGCGGCCTGGAGTATGCTGGGAAACTCTCTGAGGTACACTGAGTCACAGCACCACAGCTGTGCATGGATGCAACTGGATGGGAAAAGGTCAGAAGGAGAAGAAGCATGAGGCATCTCTACTTGCAAACAAGGAGGTCCTGCCAGTAAGGAGCCCCAGAGACACCAACATCCACGACTGTGTTAGAATCATAAGGGGCTCGATGAAATTGCAGGATGCAGAATCAACAGACAAAGCTTAGTGAAACAACCACCTCGCTGGAAAAGAAACCAAGGAAATAATCCCATGTATAATATAAAAATACTTGGGCATTGTTATAGTTTGTGTCTAGGTGGCCCCCCCAAGCCTCATGCAGTCTTGGAGGTGGCTGAATCTAGTGTTTGTAATTGGTTCATTGTCTAGTGCTGGGATTAGCAGTGTGAGTGCTGCACCCAACCAGGGGTGGAGCTGGCATACAATATAAGGTTGAGAAGGAGGCGTGTTGTTCTCTTTTGCGCGGTTCGCTCTTGCCACTTGCAGCTGCCATGAACGGCTGCCTCTCAGCCACACCACTCTGCCTTGGAGCCCGCTGAGTATGGACTAAAACCTCCATAACTATAAGAAATAAACCTTTTCTTCCCTAATTTTGGGCGTCAGGTATCTTGTCTCAGCAATGAGAGAAAAGTAACCAAGACAGGTATACGTCTAACTGAGGAGGTGAAAGGTTTGTACATTGAAAACTATAAAACATTAGTGAAAGAAAATTTAAAAGATACAATTAAATGGAAAGATATCCTGTGTTGGGGCCAGGGATTTAGCTCAGTGGCATAAGTGCCTGCCTGGCAAGTGCAAGGTTGTGAGTTCAATCCCTGGCACAAAAAAAGATATCTTGTGTTTATGGGTAAAAATTAATATTATTAAAATAATCATATTACTCAAAGCAATAAGCAGATTTAAAACTATCTCTATCAGAACTAAAAATTAATATTATTAAAATAATCATATTACTCAAAGCAATAAGCAGATTTAAAACTATCTCTATCAGAACTCTTCAAGGAAGTAGAAGAAATGATCCTAAAATGAGTACTGAACCACAAAAAAATCTTGAACAGCTCAAACTCTGAGAAAAACAAAGTTATAAGCATCACATTTCCCAATTTAAAATTAAATTTGGAAGCTATCATAACCTGAACAGTCTGACTTTGGTATAATAACAGAAACATAGCCCAGTGGAATGGAGTGGAACATCCAGAAATAAATCCGCCCATGTGTGGTCAGCTAAGTGTCACTGAGAGGAATGGAGAGGCGGTGGCAGGGAAGGAGCCCCTGTGCCTGAATGGTGCTGGGAGTGCTGCATGCCTGCAGTAGGACCCATAATTCACACGGCACACGAAAACCAGCTCAAGAGGGACGGAAGACTCACACATGAGAGCCGGAACCCTAGGCCTCGCTGAGGTGGAACCACGCAGTGTCTGTCCTTTGGATCCAGCTTAACTCATTGGTATCTTCAAGGATAGCCTGTAATGTAGCTATGTCAGATGTTTTTCCTTTCTAGGGCTGAGTAATATTCCACAGTAGGTATAGACCAAATTCTGTTTTCCTTTTGTTTACTGACATACGCTAGGTGAGTTCTACCCTGGCTGTCGTGAGTCATGCTGCTGTGACCGTGGGTGACAGTGACTGTGGGGGTGCAGATACTTCTTGAAGACCCCACTTTCAGTTCTTTCAGGCCCACACCCAGGGGGAAGTTGCCAGGCCAAGTGGTGACTGTATAACATGTTCCACGGCATCGCTGCAGCTTCTCACACCCCTGCCAACACTTCCTAATTTTCCTCGTGTCAATCATCGGGATGGCAACTGGCTTTGATTTGCATTTCCTTGACAGCGATGTTAGTGCCTTCTTGCGCGCCATTGCCTGTTTGTATATTTTCTCTGGAGAAACCTCTATTAAATCCATTTGGCCACTCTAAAATTAGGTTTGGCTGTTGAGGAATTCTTTACACATTCCGCATGTTAACCCTTCTAAGTTATGTGACACAGAAACTTTCTCCAGTTCCATCGGTTGCCTTTTCCCTCTGATAGTGCCCCTTGATGAACAAAAGTTTTATATTTTGGTATAGTTTAACTTATCTATTTTTTGTTGTTGCTGCCTATGGTTTTGGTGTCATGGCCTGAACAATTCCTGGTGAATTCTGGTAACTTTCGGGTATGTTATGGCATTGCTTCAATTTCTAAAGTCCTTGTCTTGTAGCGACACATGGATGCGTCATTGTTGGTGGACACTGAGGTCTTGGGTTAGCTTTGTAATGTGGGAGCAGGCATGGGGTAGGGAGCATTACAGAACGCTCAGGCTCATGATGCGGGTTGGAAATTTCCCACCACCAAGGAGCCAAGAAGCCAAAGGATTGGAGCACACGTTTGTTCCTCTTCCTGCAGCGGGCGACCTTTCTGCCACAGGCTATCCCCTGCTTCACAGGGCTGAGCAGAGCCCTGTCCTCAGTGCATGGAGGCAGGCCAGGGATGGGGTCTTTGAGCAGAGAGTCCCAGTGTGGTCATCTGTGTGACACACCATACTTATGAGCCCCTGCACAGTCTCAAAGGATAGAGCAACTCCAGGTGGCCTTGGAGAAGAGGCATGCTGGCCCCCTCCTGCCCCCTCCTCGGGGATGGTGCTTTGGACCCTCATAGCATCTGTTCTCCAGCACTCACTGGATAGTGTGTGAGGCTCCAGGACACCCCCACCCTGTCTTCCATAGGGCTTCAGGACCGTTTTATGCTTTAATAATTTTGCAAAGGGAACATTGAGCTTCACAGCAACCAGAGCAACCATCACCATTTATTGAGCACCTACTGTTTACCAGACAAGTGCTAGGCTCCCTGCAAAACCCTTGCCATTCAGTCTTCTTGCCTGGGTGGGAGGTGTATTACTGTCCTCATATTACAGGTGAGGAAACAGAGCTTGGAGAGAAGAGTAAATTCCCCAGGATCACTAACCATAAACAGAAGGGCTGGGATCAGATCCAGGCCCTGTCTCTTCCCTGTGATACAATGCCATATTACGGACTTACACTTACGTAGTTTTGAAGGGGTTTGAACATCTCCGGACATAAACATGCACTTGGTGTGGGCTTTGAGATTCTCCTAGGTCTTCTCATCTTATTTTGTATTTTCCCTTACATGGCTGGTTTGCATCATTAGACAAATCCAATGACAGTTAGATCAGACTTCCTGCTTGTGTGATACCAGAGGGGACACTCAGGAAGCCTCACAGCCCACGCATCACACAGTGAGCCCCTGGCACCCCCTTGGTCCACACAGCAGGGCAGAGCAGGGCCACCGCACCAAGGACACTGCCACTCCTGGGTCTGGGCTCCTCTGCCAGAATGGCGTGGGCTTTTCAGAGTGAAATTGAGGAAAGCAGGAAGTGAGAATTTCCAGGGAAAATGCTTTTTTAAATCCTAAACTCAGCCAGGCCTGGTGACTCACACCTGTCATCCCAGCACTCAGGAGGCTGAGACAGGAGGATCGTTGTGAGTTCGAGACCAGCCTGGGCTACAAAGTGAGCGCAAGGCCAGCCTGAACTGCATAGTGAGACTCTGTCTCAAAAAGACAAGGGCCGGGGATCTAGCTCAGTGGCCTAAGCGTCTGCCTGGCAAGCACAAGGTCATGAGTTCAATCCCCAGTGCCGCAAAAAAAAAAAAAAAAAAAAAATCCTAAACTCATGTCTGTATCAGCCAGCTTTTCTATCACTGGGACAAAATGCCTGATGTACACAAGTTAGAGAAGAAAAGGTTTATTCTCAGCTCATGGTTTCCATGGTTTTGGTCCATGGTTAGCCAGCTTCAAGACAAAAACATCACAGCAGAAAGGTGTGGAGGAGCGAGGCTGCTTATCTCATGGCAGCCAGGAAGCAGAGAGAGCAAAAAGAAAGCCAGGGAGGACACACCTGCAGCGGCAAGCAGAAACACTGAAACAGCACCCAGGATTTGGAGGCAGATTTATTTACGTCAATGGGCACAGATCGGGATCATTCCCAGACTATCAGGCCCCCGTCTCTTGTGGGCTGGGGCTTTTATATGATGCACAAGCAGGAGGTACAAAAGCAAGACAGAATAGCTGCGCAGTTCTTCTGATCAGCGAGCAGGGTGAGATCGGAGGTGACAAGGGTAGATTAATGACCATCAGTTCATGGAGCTCAGTACAAGGGTACAGTCAGGTGTCCTGTACATTGGCTTATGCTCTCACGGTTACAGGGGTCAAGAAAGTAATTACAAAGCCACGAAGCAGTTACAGAGCTAGGCAGTTTCCAAAGAACAAAGTTTTAAAAAGAACAGTTTCTCTTGTACAGCTTTTCCCTTTCACACCCTCCGAAGGTCCCCAGTGACCACTTCTCCGGCGCGACTGTCTCCTAACAGCACTGTCAGCTGAGGTCTCGTCAATGGATTGTCCACCATGAAGCTGGCGTCCCAAGTACAGGAGTCCTCGGACAGCGCTTCACATTTAAACGCTCACACTCCGCAGCCTGCTCCCTTGACTCGACCCTCAGGGAGCCGAGCAAATGAAACGGCAACAGGGCCAGAGTAGATACAGCCTTTCTTGGCCATATCTATTCTCATTAGATTTAGCACATTTATAAAACAACATCCCTCATGGGCGAAATGTGGACCCACCATACATGCACTTCCCCACACACCAATGACAAGCTCCACGGTAAACACACTATAGTCATTGGCTGAGCCCAGACTGCACTCCCTCCAAGTGCCGACTCCAAGGTTAAAGCTGCCATAAACCGTGCTTTGCAGATCTTCCGTCTCCTTGGTGGCTTGCTAAACAATGGTACAGTCATTGACAGCTGGTCTAAACGGGACTTGCAAGTGATCTGTAAGGTGTTTACTGGATAAACTAACTACGTAATATCAATATTCTTTAGCTATCAATGCACATTACCAATGCATTTACTTTCCGTTTTTAGACTGACCCTATTCTGCTCCAAAAAGGCTTACTACAGACACTTACAATCAGATGCACAACCTCGGAAACAAATGAACGGAGGGTCACTGTCCTTGGCAGGGATCTGAGAGCCTCATAATACTGTACATTTTCAGCCTCGTTTTCCTTTTGCCTGAATCGAAGCCAAAAAGCTTTCAAAAACCTGTGTTCGCCAAAAAACAGAGTAAACTGCCAAGGCATAAATTGAATTCTAAAGATTAACTGTGGCTCTCGCTATTGTTAGCTTCTATCGTCTTTGTTTTCTTAAAAAATGGCTGTGTGGTCTGGAATGTGAGTCGCCTGTATACTAATATTTTATGAATTTTACCGACATGATATTTTTCTTACTGTCCAGGATTTTCATTAAACTATTGTTTTCTGTAGGATACAAGTTGGCTTCCTAGTGGAGTTTTACGCATTAAAGTATTTTATTAGCATTACCCATAATTCCAAATTTACTGAGCTGCCTGTGCTCCTGCAGGGCCAATCGGTGACTCTCCAGGTGGGTGCAGAGGTAACCAGAGAACCCCAAACCTTTGCCAGGGTCCCCGGTGGAGGCGGTCTTCACAGCATGGCCGGGCCCTTCTGTGCCCTCACCCGTGGGCGCACCTGTGGGGACAGCTCCCTGCCGCCCCACAGCAGCCCCACCGCGCTGGTCGCCGGGGGTCTGCCCCGTCCGGCTGTCTGGCTTGGTGCTGTTACTTTATGGGCACCTGGCTCTGTCATATTCGGTGTGATGGCAGAGGTCGTGTGTCCCCACAGGCCTGTGGGCGAGCTTCCCCGGGCTCCTGCAGCTCTTCTGGCTGCTCCTTCTGGGTGCTGCCTGACTTGAAAGGACGCAGCCAGGTATCGGGCAGACAGCCTCCTGCAAGGGAAAGCAGTGGCCTGTCCCTTAAGGAGATTGACCGGCAGGGTTGTGGCCAACGACAGTGATTGACTTCTGAAGCAGAGGTGCCAGCTGTTAAAAACGTGCCTCCATCTTGAGGTAGCTGTGTCCCTGTTCCAGAAGTTTCTTCCACTGCAACCAAGCACTGCGCGCACACAGTTTCTGGGAGTTGTACAGTGAGGTATGTAGGTGGCAGGACAGTTTACTGATGTTCTCTAAGTGACTGATGCACAATGCCACAAAATCACACCGGTAAGAGATGGCAAATGCAAGACACCTGCAGACTGACCGCACTCACCTGCATGTTCTTGGATTCCACACAGGGACAGCCGCTGCAGCACGTGCGCTCCGTGCCTTGGCGTGTAACACCAATGTGTGCATTCAGTTACCCGAAAAGACCGTCAAGGCGCTGCTGTCTCCTGCTACCATCACACGCTGCCAGAGACCTTTTGGTTGACAACAGCCTGCACATACAATGGTGCCTGCGAGGTTTTGATGGAGCTGAAAATTCCAATCACCTGGGGAGTGCACAGGCAGAGGAGAGGCAGAGACAGGGACACCTCTCGAGGGGAAAGAAAAGAGCCCCATGCAACCCCACAAGGAGCATAGCAGGAGCAGACATGGGGGCCGTCCTTAACGAGCTCGAAAATGCAGAGCCAATTCCGAGAGCTTCTCATTTATAGACAGGAGTGTGCTCGGCGTGTGGCCTGATTGCAAGCAAATCTACGGTGAGAGGAAGAGACCCTGACCAGACACATTTCTACGGAGGACCCTGCCCACGAGGGCCCTGGGCAGAAGGCGCCATGTCTAGGTGGGACAACTTCAAGGTGTGGCCACCCCGCATGCCTGCCAAGGGACCAGAGGTGGAGGGAGAAGACAGTGTGTCGCTGACCCTGACTCGTGTGGGCCAAGGCTGATGTGTGTTTGTGTCCCAGGCTTTAACAGAAAATGTTAAAAGTGAAAAAGAGTTTTTAAAATTTAAAAAGAGACAGAACTTCATGGAATAAGGATAAAAGGAAAGAAAAAATTTTGTCCTGCTGAACAATGCATGTTATAATGAGTTCTTATAAAAGAATCAAAAAGTTAAAAATTTAAAAGTTTATCTAGTAAAACGTTATTGTAAGAGTCCAGCACTCTGAGAGGCTGAGGCAGGAGGATCACAAGGTTAAGCCCAGCCTGGACAACTTAGAGAGACCCCGCCTCAAAAAAATAAAAAATATAAAATAAAACTGGGCCCGGGTGGTAGCTCAGTGTGAAGCCCTGGCTTTAGTCCCCAGCACCACGTGGGCCCTTTCTCTCCTTTAGGCTGTAGTTTTACCGTGCCTTTTCTCTGTCCAGAGTGGTTCTGACACACACGCACTCCATGTCGCATCCCCCACGGGGTCCTGTGTGTCCCCAGGAGCAGTGGGCTGGACGAGATGTGGCCGCTCCCCAGCTCCAGGGGACCCTCTGTGACAGGCTCACGGTGGTGCTGCCACACCAGCCCAGCCCTTCAACGTGTCCCTGTCCTATGTGACACGGGCTGCACAGCAGCCGAGGCTGTTTCCTCCGCACATCACAGCTGAAACAGCGCTCGGCCACAGGCTGTCCACACGGGCTGGCCCAGGGCCTGCTCTTGGATTCAGTGTGAAACGACACCACACTCCTCACTGAACACCCCTGTGGCCTGTGAATGTCCAGCCAGCGGGGAAGCAGAGACAGGGACAGGGCGGGAAAGGAAGAAAGCCATCCTGGAGAAGTGTCGGTGTGCACAAAACCTGACACGGTGTCGCTCTATGTTTATTTTTAAATAAATTAATAAACACCCCCATGTTTTGTCAGTTTTAATTGTCACACGGCAAGTCTTTTTAGACACACCTGGTACACATAAGAGCTCCAGGGGCCTGTTTTTTAACAGTGCACCTGGGCCTGAAGACAAAATGTCACCTCTTGGAGATTGAAGCTGGTGAAAAAATTACATTTATTAGGAACCAGCTTCAACTTCCCCTAGGTTAGGTCGGGCACAGGTGTTTCAAGGGCACTGCATTTCATTCCGTCTCCACATGCCCATGGGGGCTTGCCACTCCGATTCAGTCCCAGGCTGGTGGCTGGCAGGAGTGTGACCTTGTGTCTTTGTGTCCTCCTGTCCCGTTAGTCAGGGCTTTGCATAAGTGGAGGTGACAGCCACAGTCCACCCCATTAGTCGGGTGGTTGGGGTTTTCAAGTTGGGCTCAGAGAGCAGCTGCTGGAGGTCCTGGGGGTGGGCTGCTCTCACCCTGTGACGAGGGGGGCCGAGGGGGGACCACGTGAAAAGGCAACATTGCCTGCTCTTTCTTCCTGCAGATCTTGGGCTGCAGACCTGGCCAGGCTTCCTAGCTTTTCCCAACACCAACTAAGTAGATTATCTGTGACTCCACATGATCTAAGCTCCGTCAAAGCTGAGAGTCACATCTGTAAACCCCGGCTCCTCGAGGTGATGAGCCTTGAACTCTCGAGTCCGAAACAAAATGTCCAAATGCTTCCTCGGGGGCAAAGACACTTGGCTCTTTGATTGAAACTGAAATTCTGTGGTTCATACAGGCGTACAGGATACAGACAAACATCCCGTATACACCTGTGCTCTTGCGTGCGAGTCCCAGGGGTGCAGAGGTACGGGCTCTGCAGGACGCACCTGACCTGGCAGTGGTGACATCAGCACCCATGCACAGCCAGAAGGTGGCACAGAAAAGGGAAGGGACGTGCCTGGGCCTGCATTGCCTGGGTCTCTGCTCCCTGCACAGGTCCCCAGGTCTCGTGTGTTTTCAGAGCGCTGCTGATGGAATGTTCTTAAAAGTGAACTGTTTTAGGGTCCCTGCTGAGCTCATCATTTTCAAATGTTAATAATCTTGCTCATTTTCGCTCAAACATTCTCTCCACTATGTGGGATCCAATCTTCACCAAGGTCGCCCCATGTGTTCCACGCTAATTCTCCAGTGCTTCACGGTGATTAAGGAGAGAGCGGGTCCTCTCCCAGTGCGTCTCAGCAGCAGAGGCCGGAGCTCGGCAGAGGGGGGCATGCGCCCGAGCCTTTGCTCCAGGTCGGCGGAAGCTCTGCTCTTAGGTTGAAGGAGTGAGGCTGTGGGCGAGGAGGAAACACTGAGAAGGCGGCCTGTCCCTCGCACTGGGGCAGGACAAGGCTGGGACGGGAGGCTCAGAGCGGAGCGAGCTCGGTCCTGGCCCGAGAGACTGCGGCGCCTGGGCTTCTCTTCAAACCGCAGGACGGGCGCCCCTCGTGCAGCATCACCAGGTAGCCCGAGGGGCCTGCAAAGTGATGCCGATGACAAAAGTGGAAGCGCGTGGTGCAGCCCCAACGCACTCCACCCAGAGAGCCTAACTCCGGGGGCGCCCCGAGGGTCACGCCGGCTGCCATTCTTTCTTGGTTGTGAACCAGCGGCTCAGGGTGGCCATGTCTGCTCCTCTCCACTCCTGTGACCACCTGTGACAGGCACACCAAATAGACGGGTGGCAGAAATCCACAGCGTCACTGTCTCCAGCCAGGAGCTTTGTTTTGTCATGTGAACGAAATCTCCTTTTATTTACGTTTTGTTTTTGTTTAAAATTCATTTTAAGGCACAGATTGGGATTGTGTACACTCACGGGATACAATGTAATGTTTTATCTATATATACATAATGGAAAAAACTTCCAACTATTTAATTTCAACAATTTATCATTTCTTGGTGATGAGAACGATAAAAATCTACTTTAAAATTTTGTTCTAATCTCAAATAAAAAGCATTTCGCACTGTGCCGTGAGAATGGGGCTGGGGCATGTCGGAGGCTCACTGAGCCTGGCGGGGCCTGAAGGCAGGGCCCTGGGAGAAGGCCAGGTACTTGGGGAGGCTGTGGGTGGCTGGGGTAGGCGCCCTGTGGCTCAGACCCCTCAGCTACCCGCTCTCAGACTTGGAAGGGGACCGGACACCTCGGGGCAAGGTCCCCTGCCACACACACATCACAGGGTCTTTGGTGCCTCCCTAGACCCTGAGCCCTGGGCTTGACCCCCAGCACGGATCCCCCGACCCACGGCGTGTGATTTCGAGACCCACAGCACCCTGACTGGGAGTCAGGGACGGATGGCGCAGTGAGTGGCAGGGGACCACACTGCCCTTTGGTCATCACGAGTTGTAAAGCAAGGTCTGGGGAGGGGGGTGCCTCTGTGGCCCTGGTTCCTTCTGATGCTTCATGGACTGCTATGCGCCACTGTGAACCCACTTAATAACGGGTGCTGGCCCAGCACCCCACACCCAGGGGCCAGAGCTGTAACTGCGTTTGTGGACATGGAGAGGGCCCTGAAGGTAGTGCGAAGAGAGAGGACCCTGGGTGCACTGAGCTCCTCTGCACTGCCTCAGGCAGAGCAGGACAGTGGTGTGTCACGGTGACTGTCCCCACCGTTGTGAGTGGTGCAAGGCCCACCCTGGCCTTAAGGAAGGACACATCAGCTTCAAACTTCATGAACTGTGTGCACTACAGTGACTTAGTAGATAATTTTTTTTTGGTACCTGGGATCAAACTCACAACCTCACACTTGCCAAGCTGGCACTTGTGCCGCTGAGCTCAATCCCCCACCCCCTAGTAGATAATTTTTTAAGAGCATGTGATTCATAAAAGATGTGATCCTTTCAATGAAGGCAACTTGGAATAGTGTCCTTTTTGGAAGTCTAATGTACAAAAGTGCTTCATTTAATAACTGTAATAAGTAATAGCTTATTATAAATAAGTAAATTTTATTAGGGCTTTAAAACATGAAAAATTATTCTAGAATATCATAATATATATGCAATATAAAATGTATTATTTGGCTTACAAATATACTTGGTATCTCATTTGAAGATTTCCTGTAATCTGTTATTACCAGAAAAAATTGATTCTGCGACCAGTCCATGGAAAAACATTTAAATGTTTATATGTACAAAAATAGAGCCTGTATTTATTTTGTAAACGAAAGGCATCTAGGTTTATCTGTAACCAGGCTGATACGAATGCAGTACAAATGTAAAAATGCAATTGAAATAGGGGAAAGAAGGACAAAAATATTTGCATAAAATACGTAAGGTCAGGATTTTTTGCCTACATAATGTATACAGGTTAGTGGAAGAAAACTAAATGACATTACCGAAGCCCGTTCCCATGAAAACAGTACTTACAACTGTTACACAGTAGTCACTATACATTCATCTTGCTCCCATCGGTTAATTACATCACCCTTTAGGACAGACGTGTAATGTAATTAGAGATTTGAACAGTTCACAGCCAGATCACTTAAAGTAACATTGTTAATGGGCTCTGGAAGTTCTGTCTCTACTGTTGCCAGTGTTATAACTTCTAATTACCCTCATAATTAGGGCTCTGTCACTGCGATAGAGGTAACGGTCCCGAACACTAATGGGCATTAGCCATCTTGTGCGAGGCATGTTTTGATGTTCTCGTCCAATTGCTTAGGGTCGGAGAAGTGATTTGCCCTTGGAAACCTGGCAGTTGCTAAGCGGTGGCCTGGCCATCCTCCCCGGCTCCCCCGCACCCCGCGGCCACTGCTGTTCCATTCAGAGGGAGTGTATAAACTCTATTCACCAGGCTCCTCATGAAATGTAAATGTGGCACCTATGGATGAAATTTCCCAAGTTTAAATTGCCGCTGTTGCTCATACTACAAAATAACAGCGTAAACTTGGATGTCAAATCAACTGGAATGGAAATTAAATGGCATCAGAATTTCCTTCATGTACAGCTAGATCTGCTGCTAATTGACAAAGGTGAGGGACTGAAAGTAAATGGGGGAAAAGAAAAGAATCCTGCTGCTCTGCTGAGAGTCATGTGTGAGAATGCAGGCTGGGGGAGGGCGCGTGGGCTGGGGGACGGGAGAGGGCCCCACGGGGTGCAGAGACCGGGGAGGGCCTTGAAGGGCGTGTGGGATGAGAAGGTAACACCCATTTGTTCACTGAAATAATAGATTTGGGTTTATTTGCGTACTTTGTTAGGGCATTTTCTAATATTTCAAAAGGACATCATTAGAATACAAGTTAATTTGTCCCACTGGGACCCATTTGTTGGGTAACCGGACTTCTTTGCAGACGTCAAAGGTATATATGTCCAAACCCTAAAAACACACTCCCGAGAAACATTTTTCCTTCTGTCGCTGTCATCCTGGTAAGGATTACAGGCTTAGCCGTCCAACTCCACGACAGCCTGTAGCCCAGACGTTCCCAAGCCCTGGTCCAACAAACGGTGCCCTTGGAAGGCAGGCTGCTCCTTCCAGCAGCGGGTGGATTCCATCACCTGTGCCTCGGTGGATCCCTGCA
>RJWT010040092.1:0-12562 GCA_004365215.1 Cuniculus paca
TGTTCTTATTAATTTTTTTTTTTTGCTTTACTGAATATTCTGTTTTGATTGATTTTATTCTGTTTTGTTTTAGTCTGATTTTGCTGTGTCTGATGGAATGGGCAACTATTGTGAAGATAACAAGATATATTATGGTAGCCATTGTTGTTTTCCTATTATCCTGCTTTGATGTTCTGTACCACTGCTGTGTTTTGATTGGATGTATTCTGTTTTGTTTTGATGGGTTTTATTATCTTTAAAATAAAAAAAATTAAAAAAAAAAGAAAGATCTGCTACAAATGGGAAGGGTACCAAGAGATGAGGGTGGGTAGGGAAGAAAGACCTGGAAAGAATTAAGGTATGCTATGTCCATATACGAACTCCTTGCAATGAATATAATCATTATGTAGTGCAAGCATGCACTAATAAAAATAAAAATATAAAAAGGAGACAGAAATGAAAAGAAAAGTGAGTTAGAAATGAGACATGCTCAACTCAGGTGCTCAGTACACACTATTTCGATAAATTAAAAAGTCACCACTGAGGAGTATTCCCATTAAATTATTTTGTGCTTTGTTCTCACAATGTTATGAGACTTTAGATGTAAGCAGAATGCTGTGTGTATCAAACATATATTTGCAGTAAATGAGTCAGTACTTTTAGAGAAAAGAATTCCTGTGACAATAAATTTTGGGATTTATTTAAACCAGTTAAGTCATATTTAAAAACTTTTCTTTGCTTTGCAAAAGATTTGAGCCTGTAGCTGTCCAACTGAAAAGAAAGGCCCTTCATGGAGAAGGAGGTGACACTGTTACAACCGTAAATCGGTAGCCTAATCCTGAGTAATAGTCGCTAGTCATTGCTTCAAGTTTTATTTTGAGTTAAACCAATAAGAAAAGATGAAGACCACCAAGGAGACATCTTATTGTACACACACACCCACACCCACACACACCCACATACATATTGTTTTTAGACATACGTAAAATTTAACCCTTTTATGAGAAATGACTGACATGTAAAAAGCTATATTTATTTAATGTATACACCTCAATGAGTTTGAAGTATAAGTATACACCCATGGAATCATCACCCTGTAAAGACCACAGACATATCTATTACCTCCCAATCACCCCATAAAGACTGTAGACATATACATTACCTCCCAAAGTTTCCACCAAATTTTTATTGTTCTGTGTATGTATATTTGGTAAGAAAAGATAATGCAAGATGTATGTTCTTAGAAAATGTTAGGAACACACGTGTGGTTTCTCTTACATGAGAAACCTAAACTATAAATAAGCAGCAAATAAAAAATAGATAATAGGAAATAGGGAGTTAGGTTTTTTTTTTTTTTCAAATGAGAAGGTGTTCAAGAGATGAAGGGAGTGGGGAGAAGGGAAGGAAAAAGGGCTGGAAAAGGAATTGAGGTGTGTTCTGTGCATGCAACAGCTTCCAGAGGAATGCAGTCATTATGTGCTGCAATCGTGTATTAATAAAAAAAATAGAAATTGAAAACCAAACACAAAATGTTAAGAATATAAATAGAGGAATGATAGCTACAGGCACTCTGCTGTGTAGTGGGTCAGACTTTTTTGTTTTATGTGATTTTGTTTGTTTTACTTTGGACCCTTTGACTATCAAGTATCTTGTTCATGTATTAGTTTGAACATGCATGTGATCCATTTTAAAGGTTAATATAAATAAAAGTTCGGAAATGTCCTGCATCCTAATATGACGATCTCTGAAATTATTGAGAGAAGAATAGGCTGAGTCTGCTGTTAGTTTGGTGTATCCATTTAACAGTACTTCATCTACCTTGAACAACAGTGTCCCTTACCATGAACTCATGTCAGAAAAGAAATCCTGGGGGAGTGTTTGCCACCTTTTGAATAACACTAATCAATTCCTTTTACTAGACCACAATACCAGTATACAGTCATATACCATGTAATGATGTTTTAGTCAACAACCAGTTGAATATATCATTATCGTCCGTAAGGTTGAGTCATCTAATGACAACACAGCTCTGTGAGTTTGTGTAAGTACATTCTGTGATGTTTGCACAACAACGAAATGACCTACAAATGCATCTTTCCAGAATGTATCCCCATCATCGAGGAATGTATGATTATACTTAAGGTTTGCCACCCCTAGTTTAGAAAGAGGATAGGTTCAAATTTCCTATGCATAGGTTTTGTAAAGGATGGAAAATTTTTATAACTTTTATTGCCTTTTGCTTACTGAAAGCTTTACGACTATAACATTTAAACATTATGTTACCACTTTTGTTTTTTCTTTTTTTTTTGCATTATATGATCTACAAGTAACACATTTTGAATTATTAACTAAAGCATAAGCTATCCTGCACAAATTACTAGCCTGTTCCATACCTGATAAGTTTTAAAATTTTTTTATGCTTTGACTTTCTTATATATAAAAATGGGTGTATTAATATTTATCTTACAGTGTGGAGAGGAACAAATGAACTAGTAATGCAAAGTATTAAATGCAAAGTAAAATCTTTGTCATTTACTTTGAATTCTTCATTATCACAGATAATAATATAACCAGGCTTCGATTCCCAGAGCCTTTGGTCACAGCTGGCCCATAAAACGCACTCATGTCAATGGGTTAGAGATGGTCTCATAGTATCTATCCAAGCATCTATTTACCTCTACCTTTGCAAAGCCTTCAGGTCCCTCCTATCCCAGTTAGAGCTCATTCCTTAATCCTTTTATCATGGGTTATTCTGTAAATACCAGCATTTTTCAACCTCGATACTATTGAAGTATAGGATTAAATAATCTTGGTTGTTGGTGTCGGTGTTGGTGTCTGTTCTATTTACTATTGGACACTTATCAGCATTGCTACCCTCAGTTCACTAGATACTGGTTTAATTTACAGTTGTGCAATCGTGGCAACCAAAAACATCTTCAAATATTGCCAAATATCCCCTTATGGAGAGGTATTTGGTTGAGAATCAGTAGCTTATACCTCTGTTATTTTACTTATAAATTGCAATGTATTTATTTTGTATAATAAGTATTAGCATAGCACTTAGCAAATTTTTTTTTCTAAAAGTACACTTACACTGACATCAGTAATTATGAGTTAGGAACTGGTATCACATCTAGTTACACTTGATGATTCTGAGAAAATGGATGTTTATAAACAAGCTTGTACGTGGAGGGAGGTTTCTCACTCAGGTGGTTGGTTGCAGAGTTCATGCTTCCAACTGCTCACTGTGCTTCTGCTTCTTGTAAATGCATTCGTCTCTACTCTGGAAAGTGTAGGCCCCAGGGGTAGAGGAAGTGGAAATGGGACTCATACTTCATTGCCACCTCTGATTCTAGAGTGTCAAGCTCAATACGAATGTTCAACTATGTGACTGAGTGCTTCTCTATGGTCTTACCATTTCACATATTAAGGGTGAAGATTTGGAATTCAAGCTATTAACTAATTTATAGATTAGGAAACAAGACTTTTGTAGATGAGATGACTTCTCAAGGGCAGAAGGCTGTTGAACAGCAGAAGCAGGCCCAGTTTCAAAGTCTTTTAATGAGCACTTCAGGACTCTTTCCTGTTTTGCATGGTGTTTTCCAATAATCTCATGATCAAAATCATCAGCAGTAGCAGCCATGAGTCGTTACCTATTTATTCTTCCATAAAACTATTTTGAACATTCATAAAAACATTTATTGTATTATTTTTAATACGTGACAGAGAAATTCAAGGCTCAAAAAAGTTTAAACATTTCTACAAATAGCTCCCCCTATAGCATATTCTTCAAGTCTTTCTCAATTCTAATTAGATCACTGGACTTTCTTTCTTTCAGTCAAGCACTTTGTATCTCTGCATAAATGATATTTCATTTGCTTACATTGAAATAATAACTTACTGACTTTTAAAACATCAGATGCAGTGGTAGAATTATTATGAAACTATCAGAACATCCTCAGCTTTCCAATTATATTCCTATGTTCCTTTGTATGCTTGTGCTTTTATCTGTCAATATTGCTACAACAGAAGACATTTGTGTAACCAACTTTTTGACTCATGATTACAGTAGCCACAAAAAATTCTTAAATTATTTAGAAATTTAAGTATATATAATAAAGTAATAAAACAAAATTTACTTATATGGGAAAATAACTGTATGAAATTAACAAAAATAAATCTTACATGCAAGCAGATATTTTTTCACCTAAGTTTTATGATTTGTGGTTCAACCAAAAAAGTCCTCTGTTCCCTCAAAGTATCTTCTTACCCAATGACTATGTTGTAAACTCCAGGATTAGTTAATGAGTTCTTTTCCTTTCTATGTTCTTTTAAAGCCCTGGGAAGGAAGTGCTAAATAAAATTAATTCACATTGAGATTAACAGTAGGGCACAGTGTAGAAAATTTCTATATGTAGAGTTAAAAGTCTTACTAACTTGACTTGTTAATTTGAACAAGTCATTTAACCTCTCTCAGCTATGAAAAACAGAAACTATTAAATTGACTCATAATTCCTACTGTGAGCATTAAATAATGTAGCATAAATGAAAACATTTCTTAAGGCTAATAATGCTATTTTTATCCAGCTATTATGAAATTCTTGTAACTGTAAGCCCAACACATATAACCACTAAATGCTCAAGATGGACATATTTAAAATACTTTCCCCTGACTTCAAAGTTTTAACGACAGTAATTCTCAGTGTTTTCTTTTTTTTCCTAATAATGAGCTTCCAGGATTTGTGGAGTATTTGAGAGAGAGAGAGACAGAGAGAGAGAGAGAGAGAGAGAGACAGAGAGAGAGAGAGAGAGAGAAAGACTAATAGGAGACTGTAAATGATTTCTCAAATGCCTACCTGCCTTCTAGCAATCATACTCCCTGCCAATTGTCCACAACTCCTTCAGACTTTCGGTTTTCCTGTTTACATTTGAGAAAATAAGGAGACATTTTTCAAGTCGTGCCTTTTCCAATCCAAAATGGAAGTTATCTTACTATGTAAACTCAGGGACATGCTACTGAAAATATTAGATATATAAAGCCATTATAATCAATGGGTCTAAGTAGAATGATTGTAGTCTGTGTATTTGAAACCAGTACATGAGTATAGCTGTAAATCTAATTCCTAGCAGTGGAGAAAAATGCCTTATTGCATTTCAGGGATAATCACCTGAATGCTGTTTTTGTCAAGGGTTGGGAATGTTCTATCTGCTTTCACTACAGAAAATCTGACTTTCTAAGATCTCTGACTTGGTATTGTCAAAGTGCCAAGAAGAGAGAACTGTGAACAAGTGATTGACAACCTAGACTAAAAAGTTCTGATTACCAATTCTTTTCTGATATGCAGATTCATAGTCACTTACCCTACCTGCTTCCCTGCTCTGCCAGGCATTTTCACAAATTTTGTCTAATTCAGCTTTCCAGCCAATCAGTGAGCTAAGCATTCTCACCCCCTTTATGGCACTGAGGAAGTTACTGAACTTATGAGAGTTAAGTGTATGGAGCTAACATGCAAATTTTTATATTCTTATATTAAGTATTCAATCCATACCACAAATAATCAGGGGAAAATGAAAATTAATATGGTATGTGGGCAAGTCTTCACGCAATCCTAAAGAGCAACACAAATGGCAGAAATGGAAACTCAATTAAAATTAAGTGTAACCTGAATTAAAATTTCAATCTTCTGAACTCTATGGTTCTTTATTTAAGCTTCTTGGTTATTGTACTGCCTTTTTTTTTATCAGAACCATTCTTGAACGTCACCCTAATAGAACACTATGTTGTAGTATTTCCCACCAATCCAAGTGTTTTATTTTTCCTTCCTATTCATTCATTCATTCATTTGTTCTTGCCTCTCAGGAATACAGAAATATTTACAGTGGGCATGACCCAGTGGTTTTCAGTCCAGTTTTTGTTAAATGAATCAAATATAGCCTTCCTTGGCTATTTTAGTTACTTCCCTCAAATCTCTGGAGATATAAATTATCCTTTCATAGCTCTTCACTCACACATGTTTTTTATTTTAAGATTATTTTCCACACCAGGAGTGTGTTTCCAGCAAGTGATATTCAAGGTCTTTAAAATAAGTTCTCACATGGTAGAACCTTTTGTCACCTATTTCAAAGACAAAATCCATGTTTCACCTTCATCTCACTTTTGCTTTTACAGTCATAAACTTGTCTGTATTCATTATAATTGTGGTCACTGACACAGATAATCAGCCCAGTATGTGAAGGGGGCTTCCTTCAGAGCTTTTGCAAGTCTTGAGATGAGTTCTCTGAGTAACATTTAATCAGGTTCACATAAAATTTTTGTATTCCCATGTAACATATTTTCAGGCTTTTACAGTATGTTATTGAGTCCTGTGAAGAGCATCCCCATATAGTTCTCTTTTATCTTGTTTTAAATACTATTATTGCATTTTAAAAAATAATTTTGTCTTTATGTATAATACTTTTCACTTTCAGAAAAGTTGGAAAAGTAACTCTCCCATACACGTCAACTGATTTTCTTCATTACCAGTGTCCTTAATTTCTATAATGTATTTGTCAAAACTGTCAATCTGACTTTCACATAATATTATTACCTAAAGTTTAGACTTATTTTGCCTTTACTAATTTTTTTCAATCCCAAAATTTAATTCAGGGTACTATATCACATTTAGTTGCCATATCTTTAGTTCTGTGATAGTCTTTCCTTGTTTTTCACAACTTTGACATTCTCATTGATTATTTGCTAGATATTTTATAGGATTTCCTCTCACTGGGGATGGTCTGATACTTTTCTCACAACTAAACCGGAATGCGGATTTGCAGAACACTATAGGAGTGGATTCCCTTTCTCATGCCTTCCTATCAGCTTGCTTGGCTGATGAGTACCTTCAGATTTCTGCAACAGTTATTACTGCTCTCTTTTCCTGTGCTATTCATTGGCATAATTATTAAGTTTAGATAATCCTCATTAGGAATGAAGAGAATTAAAACTCTGCCTTCCTGAAAACTGAATTAAACACATTTTGCAAAGAACACTGGCAGCTTCAAAACCAGTGTGCATGTATTACTTTATATTTTATCAGATTTATTTACTGAAAACTTTATTTATGCCATGGTGAAGTCATGTATTCATTTTACACTTTAGGCCATATTTGAATGCAATGGTATTTATTGTTTTGCTTAAATTGTTTGGCTCTGGCCACTCAGAGCCTCTGTCATTGCTTTTATGTATTATTAGGAGACTTATTAACCACTGTTTAATTTGAGAATTATCATAGTCAATATTTGATTAACCAAATCAAAATATAAACATATAAAAATACATGGAAAGCTTTGTAGAATAGGAGCTCCATGAGGGCAGAAACTGTGTGCTTAGCTCTTGGGTCTCCAGTACTTAGAACAGTGTCTGAGGCTCAGTAACCATCCTGTAACTCTTTGGAATTCATCAGTGAAGGATATTATATTCTCTTAAATTGCCTGATAAAGCTATTTCCTATGAAAAATGTATTATTTGTGGTTGTCTTAGTTCAGCTAAGTTCTTCCATAAAAATGCACATGCATGTGTATACACGCGCACACACACACACATCTGTTGTGAGGTGGGGAATCAGTGTTCACCTCTCACCATCAGTTTCCTTCATCTCTTCCCTTTACTCTCACCAACCTCAGAATCCTGTCGAGTCTTTTCCTATCCAGTCTTTGTTCCTTTAAGTCTGTAAGAGCAAGTTTCACTCACCATTCATGGAGAAGACTGTCGATTACAAGGGAGCGGTATCTGCTAGCAATACCCAAGTCTGATTGTAGGGAACTGATGATACGTATCCCAGGTGTTTTTATTTGTGCTCAAAGAGTTGGAAGCAGAAGGTGTCTTTTAAATATGTAGATAGTCTCATAAAAATACTAAAATGTGCTATCTCATTGATCAGTTATTCAACTAGTATAAGTTGAAGTTTTACCGCATGCTATATATACACTCTTCATATGTATGCAAGAACTCTGCCTCCTCCATCCTCCTCCCCCATCAAAAAAAATTTAGGAGTTGAATGAAAATAATTTCCACATTAATTTTGTCATAGATATCTGTTATAAAAAGGTAAATTTCTTTAAAGTCTGTTGAATGACCTTCCAATGACATAGCTGAAAACTTCCAGGGAAGAGTAAGGAATAGTGTTCCCTTTGAATCCCTGCTCTTCTACTAGACACCAGTAAATAGCTTTTCCTTCAATCCTTGTTTTATTCATTAGTGAAATTAGAAATGTAGCTAAACTGTTTCAGAAGTCTATTCTAGTTGAAGGACTCTTTTTCTAATGAGAAGAACAATCACTTTGAATTAATAGACTTGGGTTTAAGTCTTGATCCTATTGTTTCAGGCAGATTACGAAACATCTCTGAAACTCAGGAAATGATTTAATATAATGACTTCTCAGGTGTCTTAAAAATATATAAAATTTATAATTAAAATATACTTGTAAGTGTTATTTCCTCCTTGTCTAATCTCCTTTTAGCCTAGAAAACAAAACAAAATTTTTTAACTAACAGGCATGGTGTGAAATTCTGATCCCATTCTTAATCAAATTGTTTTACCTACCTGGGATTCAGTTTCTTCCCCTTAGACATGGAGCTGATATGATGATTTTTCTTATTATTTGGTGACTAAATGAGGTTATATACAGAAAATGTCTGATTCAAATATGTCAATATTTGACAGTTCTTTCTTTTCTTTAGATGCTATCTCAGTTTCGTTTCTGTGCTCAAAAAGAATAGAAAGCATTACAACAGAAATGTATCTCAGTGGAAAGCATGAGCTTCAGAGAAAGTGAGGTCCAGGAGTGAATCCTGGCTCATCAATTCATTAAGGGTGGCAATGTGTCTTCAGGCTTCTCCAGTTCTCTCATCAATAAAAGTACAAATGGTGTTGGGAGGGTTAAAGAAAGTTGTGCATTCAAAACTTGTGTGCATATTTTGCAAAAGGATCACAAAAAACGATAGTTTTAATTTATAAAGTGAATCAGGCTTCTACTTCATTGTACGGATGAACTATAGCTCTGAATAATCATCAGGAGAATATTCTGAGTGATGGCAACATTTAGTTTCTTTATGGATTTAGTCCCCTATTCATTTATTTAATTAACACTGACTCAGAACCTGCTATGTGCTGATGTCTTCTGTGGTTTGTATTTGTTCTGGGCTCTTAGAAAGATTCTTTCCTATGTATTTTAAAGAGATTTCAATGAAATGTCATCAAACTCAGTACTAATGAGATTTAAATTTTTGTTATTTGATTATTAATTGTAAATCTATACTTGATACAAAAATAAAATGTAAAAATCATAAACACAAAAATGTCATTACATTTTCAATGATGCTAGCTGAAGGTTGTATACAATTTTGTTTTTGTAAATGATTGAGTTTTCATTGATGACAATCAGATTTGCCACAGGTAAGTGAGATAAACCGGGAAAACTTCTCTGGAAAGCATTTTATGTAAACTTTTTGAATCTTTTCCCTACTTTTTAAAAATTCGATTGTTCTTTGCAAAGAATCTAGAGGGAGCTTGTGGTCCAGGGATAAAAACAAATACCAGAATAATTACTGAAGACATTTTAGTGAAAGTTCCTGAGTTTTGGAGTTGAAGAGAGCTGGTTTGGATTGTTCTCTATCATTTGCTATCATTATTACCCTATACATAATGGTCTCTTCATCCACAGACAATTGTCACAAAGGACAAAAAACACAGCCATGTCTCAGGATCAATATGAAAGTTCAACGAAGTAAAATACCCATAAGAATTAGCAAAATAGAAAAGAAAAATTCAAATGGAATAATGAACAGTAGGTATGAACAGACATTTCACGAAAGAAGAAACATGCATGACAAAGAAGAAACAATTATACAACGAGCCTTTTAGTTTCATTAATAATATGAAAAATTGTAAAAAAAATTAATGAGATATTATTTTCCCCATCAGATCAGCAATTTTTTGAAGCCTGACAGAGCTATGTATTGGTGAGGATGTGGAAGAACAGAAACTTTCACCTACTTGTGGTGGTGAGATAATAGATATTCCAAATATTTTGAAAACTAACAAGTAGAGCTAGAAGTCTGTACACATTGAGACCTAACAATTTTGCTACAAAGAAACTATTGTGGAAAAAACAGAGATTCTAAGAATAAATGATATTTTCCCCATCTATGTACCAATGGTTTTGTAATTCTTTTTATTCTGTCATACATTCTGTAAATGTGCCTCTGAACGCCAGATAAAATATTCATGTGATACAATACTTGCAGCTCATACTCTCGTGTATCACTTACAACTTCAAGATTTAATTAAGTACTATCCCTGTACAGATTTATGCACAATGTGTCAATTATGTATCCAGAGGGAATGTTTGGATGCCATTGTCAAAAGGACAGGAGAAGGTTGGGTAGATATCTGCTTTACATCTTGTCTTGGGTGTAGTGGAACAGTTTTATCCTCTGCTATAACTTAGCCTAAGCTGGCCTTTCCAAAAAGGTTCATAAATTACTCCTCAAATAAACTTTATTCGTGAATCACTAGCTTCTAATTACAAAAGTTGGCCATTTGACACCAGATGCCCAAATTCCTCTACCTGTTGGCCAGATTCCATTTTAATGGGTGTTACAGATAACATGGTAGAATATGCCACCATATATTTGCACAATAAAAACTTCAAAAAAAATAACAAGCCTTGAACCAAGCTCAATGTAACACAGCTGTGACACAAAGGGGGTTTCCCCTTCACAAGTCACTCATAGCAACCCAAAGCACTTTTAGGACAGGAATACAGCTCAGTGGCACAGTGCCTGCCGGGCAAGCACAAGACCCCAAGTTTGATTCCTGGTACCAAAACCAAAACAAAACACACACAAAAACAACAATGACGGACAACAATAACAACAACCACCAGGAAAAGCACTTTCATACTCAGGTCTGGAAATCTCCTTCCCAGCGTGTTGACACTAACTCAGTGGCCACAAACCTTTCCGAGCCCAAAATGATACAAACAGTCCACTGGGGTGTGCATGCCATTGGTTTGTCACCACTGCTCTAACTCATTGATCTGTATGTACATTAGCCCCAAACCAGTCGTCTTTGTTCCCTAATATGATTATGTCAGTATTTCTTGTTGTAATACTTACATAATTTTTAAATGATTACATAAACTAAATAAGTAGGTAATCTTTTATCTAGGATGTTGGTGATGTTCCACTTGCTTTTGTTTGACGATAAACCTTGTATTCTAAAATCCCTATTCATTCATAATAGTTTGCATATGACACTCTAGATTCAAGAATTTTGTCTTTTAATAACAAAATATCATGATGTTACAAGTATAACATTGTACCTTTCCTAGGACAGCCTTTCCAGGTTTAACATAACAGCGGAGGTTGTGTGATTTTTGAAGAGCTTGCCTACGAATTCTTCAAAATGTCTAGAAGTAGCTGAAGAAAGAATCTTTTTCTAGTTGCCTAGCACTAAGGCAATCTATTTACAGATTACTTAGTTTGGGGTGTACATGAGACAATACCAACTATGACCAGGATATATGTTTACCAGCTTAAATATGGTGCCCGCGGAAATTTGCATGCATACTTAACATTTGTTCTCCTGGTGACACACCGGGTTTGTCAGCTTTTGAAAAAGACCATCATTTGAGGGTTCTGTCTCCAGCCACTCCCAGCTTTCAAAGATGACTTATGCTGCCCAAACGTGCAGCTTTTTTGTTGCAAATCAGTCATGTTTACTGTTATTTAACCTGAACAGTAATGCTTAAAGAGGTTCAGGATGATTGTGGCTCATAGTCAAGGGGATTAAAGACACAAGGAAAAAAATCTTGGAAATATCATGGAGAATTTGGGGAATGAAAAAGGAAAAATGATATATATTGGCTTGTTTTAGTCATGTTATCTTTCTGCAGTGGTTTCTTTACCTTTTCCCTCTGCTTAATTGTTTGCCCTGCTTGGTGTTCTTCTTCTGTTGATGTTTTTGACATCATAGCTATTTTCATGTTTATCTAGAGTATCTTTCAGTATTCTTTGCAGGGTTGGTTTGGTGGTCATGAAGTTCTTCAGCTCACCGCATTGCCTCCCTAGTGTAAGGAACTGAAAGGCTCAATAAGATACAAAATTCCTGATAAATACGGAAAAATGGTTCTGAAATCTAATGGTGCTTTTATTCTTGGATTTGATTGGTTTAAGATGCTTTCCTACTATTTGAAAGCAATAAGTGAGAAAATAAGAACAGCTCTTTTGAAAAATGAGACACTATAGTAGCCATTGCTCATTTCCTGCTATCCAACTTGAAGACCTGTAATGCTATTCTCTTTTATCTGGTTTTATACTAATTTGTTTTGTTTGAGTTTATTGTCTGTAAATGTAAGAACAACCATTTTGAAGAAAGCAAGAGACACTAGGGTAACCATTGTTAATCTCCTGTTGTTATGTTTTGGAAACGTGTATAGCTTGCAGTGTTCTGCTTTGAAATGCTATATTGTGTTTGACTCTATTCTGTTTTCTTTTGCTTTTTTCAATCTGTTTTGTTTTGTTTTGTCCTATTTTCTTTAAA
>RJWT010040093.1:0-12556 GCA_004365215.1 Cuniculus paca
CAGCTAATGAAATATGGCGATTCTCTCTACTTCTGCAAGCAGCTGAAATGGGCTGCTTTTGGGTAGAAGTGGACTATTATCAAGAGATAGAAACATAGTTTAGAGTGCTTGGAATTAGTGTGTCAGCATTTATCTGCCTGCCAACAATTGATCCAAATACAAGGACTATGCTTTTGTGTCGGTACCCAATTGTTGGGAAGCCAGCTTCATCAACAAGGTGATGAGAGCAAATGTGGGTCTTCGCCTAAGTCTCTGTTTGTTGGGCACGTGGATTATCAATAAATGTTGGCAGGCTGTAGATACTTCAGGGATTTTGGATCATCCTTTAGAGGATCGAAATACCATTGAAATGCAAGCTCTATCACAGCCCTGGCTCACCTCCGCACAGCATTTTGTATGTGATGTGTGGACACGGATTGAAAGAACAATTAGAGCTGAGCAGTGTGGACACAGATTGAAAGAACAATTAGAGCTCTTGCAGAATATCAGACCTCTCTTTATCAACAAACCTCTTACAGTTGTAGCAAACCAATGTGACGTGCAGACGCAACAGCAAGTGGAAACGCAGAAATGACACCCAGGATTTGAAGGCAGATTTATTTTATGTTGAGGGGCACTGATCGAGATCATTCTCAAAATATCAGGTCCTGCCTGCTCTCTGGTGGTCTAGGGCTTATATGACGTAAGCAAGCAGGAAGTACAGAGGCAGAATGGCTTGTCAGTTGAGGACTGGTTCTTACGATATGCATCATAGTGACTAGCTATGCATTAATGACAAAAGTAACAGGAACTGTAACCAGAACTATTACCCGGGCAACTAACAAACTGAAGTATATTGCTGGGGGAGGAGGGGACTTCTGGTACACAGAGACTAGTTGAACTTCCTGAGGATGATCAGAAATATTTATAGACTGTTATATAGACCAGTACCTTGACTGAGGAAGGTATGATTAAAGTTAAAACAGAGGCTTATGGTAGGCATTTTGTTCATTGAGTGAAAACCAAAATGAAAGGAAATAAAGTGAATGAAATGCTGAACAGATGGCATTTGGCTATAGGAAACAAGAGAGATAATAAGGAGAGACCTCCCCTTCATCCCACAGAGAGTAGTGACATGGAAGAAGAGAATATAAACTGGGGAACTCAAGAAGAAAAGGGAAGGAGATCTTATGCTGGAAATGGGTGATGACTATATTTTGGATCTTCAAAAATACTGAGATTTAATGAATTCTTTTGAAATATATCATAAGATACCAAAGATCTGGAAAGGCCATAATGTAACTGATGATATGGATCTTGCTATCATGAAGAAATTGGAAGAGTTAAAAAAAGAAGAGTTAAGAGTATACTGCTGGAGAGTGTCACAATGAATCCAAAAGTGAAGATGAAAAAGTGATGGAAATCTGATAGCTGGCAAAACAGATTAGAGAAAAAAGAAACTGAAAATTCTGCAATTCAAGGAAAAGAACAGCTAGGAATCTAGGGTGCCTCAAGCTGCTAAGAAGGTTCAGTAGACAGTTTTGGAGAATGAGATGTAGTCTTGGTATTGGCATAGAGGATAAAGACAATGCCAGGAAAGAAAGTCTCTGAGTGTCACTAGGAAAAGTAAGCAGGAAAAATGTGTTCCATCCACTTCTGTAGCCCAGAGGCAGGGTTGCTCTCGAGCTCTATGTGATGTTTCTGGTCTTCGGGATGTGAAGATGGTGAATAAAGCTAAGACTAAGATGAAGGATGCTTGGAAGAAGATGAATCACTTGGGGAAGAAAGAGGAGGCAGAGAGACATGTGTTTGATGTGAATCCCAAGCACTTACTCTCTGCAAAAAGAAAAGTTGTTAAAAAGGATGGGACATAGTGTGCTTTTCAGTGACATGACTAGACTGGCTGTTCCATTTGGTATGGTTTCAGAAAACTGGGATAATCTATTAACTGAAAAAACAATGAAAATAACTAGGGCTGATTGCTGAAAATGCGATTAACCCTATAGAGGTGTACGTAATATTACAAATATTTTGATCAGATATTGTTTCTGTATTTTAAAGAGTTGATGCAGATTTCAAACTGAGAAATTTATTTGTATGACTTTTGGGGTTTTTAATGAAGAAATAACTTTACTTTGCAAAGGGTAGCTTTGGCTTATCACACATGAATAGTCATTTTTTTTTAAATGAAGAAAGCATCTTCATCTTGTGCTATATGGAGGAGGCTACCAGCTCTGACCTGCAGGATTGGGAGAGAACCTGTTTAAGAGTGTGTCAGGACTCAGTGCTTAAAATACTCTCTTAAATTATTTTCTAGTCTTTTTGTACCATATGTTGTTGTAATCTGTCTTCAACTATTTTATTCAAAATAAACCTCCAGAGGAAAATAGTTTTGATACCAAAAAAAAAAAAAGATTTCTTTTGGCTCACAGCTGTGGAGATTCCAGGCCATGTTTGGTTGGATCTGTTGCATATCATGGTGCATGGTGGAGCAGAACTACTTACCTCTTGTCCAGAAAGCAAAAGAGAAGGAGAGGAAGAGACGAGTTCTACAGTCTCATTCTATGCTGTGCCTCCTGTGACTGAAACACCTCCCACTACATCCTGCCTCTTAAAGGTCCCACCACAGCCCAATAACACCACACTAGAACAAAGTCTTTAACACTTGGGGCTTTGCAGGACATTGAACAACCAAACCATGGCAAATGTTTCATTGTTTTTAACTACATATCAAATTAGTATTATAGCTACATGGGGGAAATAATGATGTGAAGTTTTTAGACAGTCTTGGTAGAGTATATTCTAAGGACAAATAGAGCCATAAAGAAACCATAAATGTCATACATTACACAGTCTTATTGTTAATACTAATACCAATATTATTTTAAAACCATTGTATATATACTGCAGAAGAAAGCAAATAAGTATGCTAATGTGAAAATACAAGGTTTCTCACTCTTGCTGTCTTTCTAGATATATCTATATATAGAGAGGTTTATATATCTTCTTTAATGTTAAATTTGAATTGAAAATATCAGTATGAATCTGTGACTTAAAAAAAATTTTCAGAAAGATGTATTTCCTAGCTCTGTCCACTAAAAAGGACTAGAAGTAATGACAGCACAGATTGTGGCCTTTAAATACCATTTCCCACTCGAGAAACCAAGGCTCCTTGGAGAAATGAAGGATTTCAGGTCTATAAATAAATGTACAGTGCACCTTGCTTTTACCACTGATATTGGTAAGATTGTCACATAGAAATTAAATCATCACCATGTCTTAAATGACAAGGATCTGAAGGTTTCACCAAGAACAATTAATTTGTAAAATCACAATGCCCACTTATTATTTTAGAAAGTGAAATGAAGCTACCAAATAGACGACATACTCATATTTGCATTCCGTATCTGTGGACAGATCTTGGACAGACAAATTAAAAGCAAAAGTGGCTTGAAGATCTGGCATGGTGGCGCACACCTGTAATCCCAGCTCTCGAGAGGTTGAGGCAGGAGGATCACTGCGAGTTCAAGGCCAGCGTAGACTACATAGTGAGTTCAGTGCTCCTATATAGCGAGACCATCACAAAAAGAAGAAAGAAGTAGCTTGAAGAGCACTAAACCCAAGTGAAAAGAGTTACCTGAGTGACCCCAGTGGCTGATGCTACCAGGCCACAATCATCTGAAACACACATCTGCACATAGAAGACTCAGTGAGCAGCTGCTGTAGGTATGGCATGGATTCTTGTGCAATCTCATTTTCATGACATCAGTAGGGGCCCACAGCCTCTGATCATTGGCAGGTTCTCCCCCTGCTGTCCTTTCTTTCTGGCCACACACTTTCCCAAAGCAGTCTCTTTCTTTAGATATAAGACTATCAGGTCTTAAGCAAGCAAAGTCTGTTCCCATAGACATGCGTTCATAGCCCAGAGCATACAACATTAGTTGCCTATATTTCACATGAAAATGTAGAAGGAAGTGGGGGGAATGAAACAACACACTGGGCAGCCATTAATTGGAAAATTAGAAGCAGCACACAAGCCCCAGTTCAGCATGGATGCTGCCTGGCCCAGTGCATCAATGTCACTTGTCATGCCGCTCTAGGTACTGAGTTTGCAGTCATGTTTTTAAGGTTCTTCTGAGTTATTTATTTATTTATTTAAGAGAAAAAAATACACGGAAAACAAAGACAAAAAGCAAAAGAGACAAACAAACAACAACAAACCCAAAACAGTAACAGTAGAGGTTTACAAAACAAGATGATAGGAATTTAACGATGGTTGTAATATTGCATATTGTTACCGTCAAAAGGGTTACCAGATATAGACATATAAAATTGATCTAACCATAGGAGCATTAACTGTTCTTTTCCAAGAACTAACACAATTAGTAGTATAGTCATTTTAGCTATCTTATGTATGTATGCATATAATATATATATATATACAAATTTATGTCAAATTTGTCTTTCCTTTTCCCTTCCTTCTTTTCTCCTTTCCCCCCAGTTACTTTTCCTCTTTGAGCAGTTTCTTGCCCTTACACAATATTAAGGAAAGAAAAGCTCAAATCCATGCAATAAGAAATGAAAAGGGCGAAATCACTACAGACCCTGTGGAAATACAGAAGATCATCGATACACACTTTGAAAACCTTTACTCTCATAGGTTCGATAACAGAAAAAATAGATGAATTACCAAAGTCGAATCAAGAAGATGTAAAACTGCTGAATAACCCAATTTCAGTAAATGAAATTGAAAATGTAATTGAAAACTTACCAATAAAGAAAAGCCCAGGTCTTGATGGATTCACTACTGAATTCTACAAAAAATTTAGGGAAGACTTAATACCGATACTCCTCAAATGCTTCAAGGAAATTGAAATGGAAGCAAGTCTCCCTAATTTATTCCTGGAAGCAAATATTACCCAAATAATTTTAAGGTTCTTCTGTAAGTCCCTCTACTGACCCGCTATTCCTGTTCAGTAGCTTACTCTCAGAAGTAAATTGTCTTCTTTGTATCCTGGTTCAAAGCCAGAGTAGCATATCTCCCTACTGGCCTCTTGTCTGTATTTGTTTTACTGATGAATTGTTAAAAGTGATGATATAAAATGAGTTCTCTGGAAAGAAAGAGACTAAGGTCTGAACTTCAAAGAAAACCCACGTCAGAAAAACAAAAGGAAGAAAAGAGGCCTCTTCAAAATGAATTTCTGATTTACTCTTTTTTTTCCTTCTTTTAAATTTTAAAAATGCATTTCCCACTTACAGAATTGAGAACCGGTCCCTTTCCTGGAGCAAAGTCTCTGTAACCAGAAACCATGAAGCAAATCTCAAATGCAAAGTTTCCTCTTTCAATTCACTGACATAGGCATGTGCACATGATCCCCTGTGTGTAAGCTATGTAGATGCTGCAACTCAAATTATTTTTAATCTCAGTTGCAGATGTTAGCCTGCATTTCATTTTTAACTCTGAGGTAGGCATTTTTGTTGGTTGCCCAGGAGATAGGAATCTGGGCAAACCAGGGAAAAGAGTGGCGAGGGGTAGGAAAAATTTTGTTTCTCTATGGTCCTGCTCACTTGCAGCCTCCAACCCACATAGACCCACAGGAAACCCATTGCCATGAGAAGCAGGTGAGTATAGTTGATCTCTTGCTCGGTGGCAGCAGCTGGGACAGTGGAGGCTCACATGATCTCTCTTCCTCTCAAGTTCCACCTGCTCAAAGGAGCTGCGACTGTCCTCTCTGACTAGGTTGAATCTCATTGAATATTCTCATTACTCCAAATATATCCTTTATCACTCTGCTCCCCTTTGCCATTTTCCATGTATTTGTGTGTTTGATAAATGCCTCCTTCTTTCCATAGGAGGGGAGGGGCCATGACTTTTTGTCTATGCATATCCATCTGTGAACATGCTCCCTACTGAGGAGGCACTAAATACTAACTGTGCAAGTGAGTGACACCTGGGCCAGTGGTAGTAGAAAGGACCTTAGATGAAATACGGTAGCTTTTTCATTTGACAGATGAATATGATGACCAAGAAATGTTCCCAAGCCACATGGATTTTCAGTGAGGAAACATTAAGTAATGGTTAAGACTATAAGACCCTCAAGGCAAACTATCTGGGTTTGTATTCCTAGTGCTGCCATTCAGTGGCTTGCTAACATCTCTGTGCTTGTCTCTGTATCTGGAAAGCAGGTACAATTATAGTAACTTATAGGGTAATTGTGAACATTTAGTGCTTAAAATAGCACTTAGTACATACTGAGTGTTATATAAGTGTTTACTGAAAAGAAGTAGAGGCTGGAATGGGATCGAATTATAAATCTCTCATTTGATACTTTGTTGTTGGACCTGTGGTGTCCAATAGAATTCTCTGTGATGATGGAATGATGTTGTACTGCCTAATATGAGAGCCGCTAGCTACATTCACCTGAGCACCTGATATGTGCTACTGTGACTAAAGAAATGAATTTGATTTTTAATTTTCTTTTAATTATTTTGGCCAGGCCTCCCAGGGCAGGTACCTGGCATCAGGGCGTGGCTGCTCTCTGTAGGTTGGCACATTCCCACGAAATGTGGGTGAATAAACCAATTAGGAGCAACTTCCTTTTTTTTTGTTTGTTTAATTTTAGGATCATATGCCATAAACATAAAAATAATAGTCTATAAATAAAACTTTCAAAGGCCTAGCGTGAACTTTTTTTTTTAACCAGCTTTGAATCATATATTCCTCAAGAATGCTTGAGGCATTTGGAGAGCTATCCTTTCATATATATAATCTATCTATTGCCATTTAAAAAAAAAGGTCAATCCAAGAAAAAGGCAAGACCTCCACTTCTCCGTTTCCAAATTAAGCTACAGCTTGAGCTAAAAATAGCCTGCCAGTGTGGAGAATCTGTTCTCTGAATTTAAATGGCTTGCTTCTCTCCCAGAGGACAACACTCACTGTGTTCTATGTAGGAGTGGACCCTAGGAAAACATACTTCATGTTTTCTTGGGATTCCTTTCTACTTTCTGTTCAAGCGGAGCAAAAGATACCCATACACATGTGCATAAAGTGTAATGAGCATAAATATGCATAGCTTTTCTTAGTAGGTGTGTGTGTGTGTGTGTGTGTTTGTATGTGTGAATTCAGCTTTGTGTAGATAATTCTAAGGACATCCCTAAGCGCCTAAAGGTATGTTCTGACATAGATCTTACTTCCTTTTTTTCAACCATGGTATCGTTTACTTTATTAAAATTTATTTTCTAATTGTCATTGAAAGATTTTACGCTTTTTAATTTCAGAAACAAACCCTGTTTTTGTGGGGGTTTTTGTTCATTTGTTTTTTTGTTTTTTTTCTTTTCCCCTGATACCTCCTAGAACACTGGGATAACTTTCTATCTGGTAGTAAAGACCAGAAGACAACAATGAGAGGTAAGAAGTAGCAGGCTTAATATGTGGCAAAAGTTATACTTTCAAATAGACAATATTACATATACTGAAAAAATTTTAAGTATGAAAGGCATTTATCATTACAGCATTTTAAAGCTTTCATTTTCACTAGTTATAATGTGCATATATCTTAACTAAATAATTCTACAAACCTTGTAATTATTTTTTAAGATAAGCACTTCTGCATAACGTGTGGACCTCTGTAGGTACCTTCAAAGCCCTACTCCTTCACTCTCTTGACTGCATATGGAATGCATGCTATATAATAGCCATGCTTCCTAATATCAATCTTCTCCCTCTCATATACCTCTTAAAAATCGAGATATTTAATACTCTATTTTAAAAAATTATTCAACCAGTATGGACACTGCCTATTGAGACTCCCTACTTGGGAGGCTGAGCCAAGAGGATTACCTGAGCCCAAGCGTTTGGGGCAGTCTGGGCAAAATAGAGAGACCTTGTCTCTTTTAATGAAATTGAATGTACATATATCATGAAAATTCAAATAATCCAGAAATATAGGAAATATAAAATGGAAGCCCTTTGAAAGCTTACTTCTCTTCAGATAACCACAAAGTGGGAGGACTATCCTTCCCGATCTCTCATATTTTGTCTAGCTCTACCTGTTTATCATTGGTACACAATAGACCTTTCATTTACTCATTCAACACATTTGAGCATCTGCGTAGAATAAGGCACTGTGCTAGGGAAGGATTATGGAGATAACAAGGATAAACCAGAACCAGTTGGTATCCAAGAAAGTCACAGTGGGACTGAGGCATGGTCTGATATAAAATAGAAAAAAATGAAAAGTGTTGAAAGGGAGACATTGTGTTTTTGGAGCTCAGCTGAGAGGAGTGAATTTCCATCAGGGAAGATTAGAAGGGGTTTCCTGAAGGAAGCTGCACCTAGACTGGATTCTGAGAATTAGGTAGGATATTAACATGGAAAGATGAGGAAAGGCAATTGAAGAGCAGAGAAAGCACAATGAGTGCAAAAACAAATACAACTCAAGTGCATGAGTGTATGATGAATTTTGTTTTAAGACACAAAGGGAGCCCACTGGAAAGTTCAGTGGGAAATAGCCATTAATCATCATGACTTAGGCTGTACTTTTTCCAAGGGCAGCAAGGAGCTCTTAAAAGTATCAGGGCAAAGATGTGAGGCAAACAAGAGTGTTATTGGCTCTACTGTGCCCCTCCCAAAAATCATATGCTGAAGTCCCCCTGCCAATATTTGGAGTCCCCCTGACTATTTTTGAAGATAGGGCCTTTGGGGAGGTAAATAAAATTAAATGAGGTCAGAAGGGTGGGAGCCTAGTTTAATAGGACTAGTATACTTGAAGAAGAGGAAGTGACACCAGGAGCATATGTGCAGAAACAAAATTCATGTGAGAACACAGTGCAGAGGCCCCATCTGCAAGTCCAAGAAAGTCCTCACCAGAAGTCACCACTGTTGGCACTGTGGTCAGCTTCCAGAGCTGTGAAAAAAATATAGAATATCTGTAGTTTAAGCCACCCAGCCTGTGGTACTCTGTTATAACAACCTGAGCAAACTAATACACAGAGCTAACCATTTGCTTTGGAACATTTCTGTGTAGAATAGGTTTCACAGTGGTTACATATTAAAATGATGGAAATGGTCTTACCCTTGTACTCTTTGCCTCTCTATCTGAAGAAGTGAGACTGACTCTATTATTGAGTTTTGTTATTATTTAATAAAGTAGCCTAATGTTGAATGTACACATTCATTATATGCTTACTTCTGTACAAAAGTCACCATAATTACCTGCATGATTGAAGTGAAATGGCTTAATATTAAAAAAAAGAGTAAAATTAGCACAGCTGCTAACACTGAGTGTTCACAGTGTATCTGACACTATCCTAACTGCTTTTCTTGTTAGCTTCATTGAACCCTCACAATAACCCTATTATTCAGTTACTATTATTACCCCCATTACACAGATAAGGAAACTAGGCTTAGGGAGCTGAAATGATTTGCTTCAGATTTTTAAGATGGAAATTAACCTAATTTACTGACATTTATCCTTATTATTAAAATTCTAATAGGACACATAACCATTAGATAATGTGTAGAAGACAATTTATTTTTAGACATGACTCAAAATTTCAATGGAAAATGAATTCTGTGATGAAACTCTTTACTACATGTGATGTGAGTCAAATGCAGGATGTGAGTATTTGGCCTCAAACTCATATCCAAATTTCAGGAATGCTTTGTCTCTTTATATCCTACTTTACTGAAGATAAAACACATTTCACTCCAACTTACAGACACAGTATCTGACAAATCTTGCATAGGATTCTGATGTCAAATCAAAAAATGAACTTTCTGGGTTGATAAACCTGAAGCCATTCTTTGAACCTTTTACAAGATGTTTCAATGATCCTCTTACCCCTATCTTGTACATCTCTATTTTGTTCTCTCACTAGCTCAACACTGTCTTTGTTATCTTTATTACCAAACTCCAAACTGTGCTTCCGTGCCAAGACTCTGTCGAGTTGTACTCTAGATTGAATTTTCTTCATCTGGTTGCATAAACTCTGGAAAACAGAGAACAAAATTTTCCTCTCTCTTTTTCTCATCAGCTAGTTCCTTCAATGGTAAATGGTTTCAGCATTACTCATGAAGAAGATCCTTACTAAACAGTTCTGAGCTATGAAAAATTGGGGTATAATTTCCAGAATGAATAACAACATGAATTAGTTTTGTATTTGAGCAGAACAAATGGACTTTGTAGAATATGTAAAGATGCTTAAGAAAAAGGAGGAAATATTCTGTGAAGGGTTCTCCAATCCAGAGGATAAGAAAGTTGTAAGTACATGCATTGTTCTAGGGAAAGAGTCTTTAAATAGTTAAACCTCCAGTGAAAGCAGTCCATAGAGGGCTTGGAGAGTGTTTATACTGTTAGGCCAAGCCGGAAGCTGGAGTCAAAGACCTCTGCTGGCAGGAAGGGGAGGGAGAGGTGCTTGGGGGAAGATGCTCAGTTGTTCTCAGCCTGGAAGATTTTCTCTCACAATTGGAGGCCAGAAAACTAGCCAGAAAGTTTTTCCCATTGCTTTAGAAAGGATAAAAATGTTGAGTGCAGATAAAGTGAAACCGAAGACATACAGACAGGCGTTGTGCCCAAAATACAGCTGGACCTTCCGACATAGGAATGGAGTTACACAAAAGTAGGAATTGAAATGCTTAGACATCTAGAAATACAGTTGATTAAGTGTTCCTTAAATGATGCAATAAAAATACTTAAGATTGATATAGCAAATTTTACATGTCAACAGCTGCATTATAAGTTTCATATTCAGTAAGCAAATCAAGGCTTCGTAGGTTAAATAGTTCGCCCAACATATAAATTTAAATAGTTGGCTTAAGTCAAATTTCATAAAATGCATAGTGAGTAAATGTCTAAGAGTTACTTACTTCGTTTATGAGAGAGCGAGTTATGAGAGTTCAAAGAGGAGGATGGGGGGCTGAGATTCTTCTCACCAGAAGAATGTTGGATAAAATTACAAAATTAGAGAATAAAAAGCTGATCAATGTGCTCTAGAGCAACAAAACCTAAACAGAATTCTGTTAGATATAAATCATGTGTCTTTGTTCAGCCCAAAATTAATTTTTAACTTATCAATTTTATATATGCTCACATCTAGTTTAAGGGCTGAAAACTCTGTCCAATAAAACAGTAGATCAAATAAAATTACATCCCCAGATAACCAGGTGATCTTAGGCAGACCTGTTAGACAATGTTTGCCATAGTCTGAATGCTTGTGTTCCTCCAAAATTCATGTGTTGAATTCTCATTAGCAATGTGACGGTTTTACAGGAAGTGGGGGCTTTAGGAGGTGATATGGTCACAAACACAGAGCCCTCATGAGTAGGATTAGTATCTTTATAAAAGACATCCTAGGGAGCTGTTTTCCTAAGTGAGAACACAGGAGGAGGGTGTTTTCTAAGAACCAGAAAGTACGCCTGACACTGAATTTGCTAGCACTTTGATCTTGGACTTGCTAATCTCCAGAACTATGAGAAACGAGTTTCTATTCTTTAAGTCACCCAATCTATGATATTTTGTTAGAGCAGGACAAATGGACTAAGACAATACTGGGTACAATATAATCTAATAGAACTTTCTGACATGATGGAAATGTTTTCCAATTGTACATCTCAATTCCAAGAGAAGCCACAGGCCACATGTGGCAGTTGGGCACTCAAGTTGTAACTAATGGTATGACTGAAGTTTAATTAGTTTAAACTCAAATACTGACATGAAACTAATGACTAGTGTGTTAGATGATACAGTCCAATAGCTCTGAAAGAACAGTCTGCATGACACCCAGTTGATTCACATGCACAGTAATTTTAAGAGATGCGGTTGATGGTACTGACAAAGGCAGATAATAAACCACATTTTGAGATGCACTGCTTCAGTCCATGCTCTTATACAATCCACTCTCCAAAACAGGCAAAGGTGGTAGTATCAGTCCCACTTAACAAGTGACTGCTGAATGCAAAATTATTAGTCAGCAGTAAAACTGAGATTTACATTTGAGTCTGGTTGCAAAGCTAAAATATCAAATGCCCATAGAAGCCAGTTGGTCAAGTAGATGAGTCAAGTGGTTCGGTTATGAAACAAACTAAAAATGGCTAGTCTAAATTCAGTTGGTTATAGCCTGGAATTGGCAGATCTTGTAATTTTTCAGGAAAAATCACAACTCTGAATTTTTATGGAAGATAGTCCTGATTTTCGAAATCCCCTATAGACCAAACAAAACAAGTCTGGAACTCTGATGTGGTTCACAGACCACAGTTTTCAGCCTCTGCTAGCTCAATAGTGTAAGTGCTTTCTTCTTTGCTCTGCTGACTCTAACAAGGGACCAAAAGCAGGGCTTTGACCTTTCCAAACTTTGCAAGGCTAAGTGAAGGGCTGCTCACAGCAATTGTCAATATGGCTCTTTCAGTACTTGTCACACATCTCCAAGTGGTTATTTATATGTCTGTCTTCTCATCTAGATTACAAGTCCCCAGTAAAGAACATCTACTCAGCCATCTCTTGCCAGCAAACAGAAAGTATTTAATCCATCTTAGTTCAATGAACATACATGAAAATCAAAAGCTTAAATAGAATAGCTA
>RJWT010040094.1:0-12556 GCA_004365215.1 Cuniculus paca
TGTGCATTCCCACGTTTAGAGCACCATCAAAATAGCTAAATCATGAGAGCAGCCTATCTACCAATCAACAGATGAGTGGACAAAGAAAATGTATCACATATACACAGTGGAGTACTATGTGCCCATAATAAAGGACAGAGTCATTTGTAGGAAAATAAATAGATCTTGAGACCCTAATGTTAAATAAAGTAAGTCCATCATAGAGGTTAAATATTACATGGATTCTCTAAAATGAGAGACCCAAAATATAAATAATTTAAGCAGCAAAATAAAAAAAATGTGAAGATGCAGGGAGGTGGGCACTACAGAGATGGGAAGGAGATGTGGGGCAGGAGGGAGGAGGCAGAGCGCTGTGCAGGGCAATGAGAATGAGAAGACGCGATATGTTTATGTATCCAAACTCAAGCTGAACGCAATCACGATGAACCACAAACATATGCCATGGAAATTTAAACTTAAAAAACAGTGAAGTGTATACATCAATAAATCTGGTAAAAAGTACAGGCTGAGATAACAGGGAGACACAGATTTTTAGGCAGCAAGATAGTTCCATAGACTGGTGCTCAATAAAACTGTCTAAGCAAAGGAATAAATAAGGGATGAACCCCAGCTCCAGATACATGCTGATGAAAATCCCCCAATGTGGGAAACTCCACCTTCGCCTTTGTTGCTTATGCATGTGGCGGGCAGGAGCTCTGGGCCTGTTCTGAATTCTCTCTCCTTTCTGCCTTTTATTTCTATGCTCACCTTAACTCACCTCCTGGTCTGCTTCTCCTGAGGTGTTGACCAGCAAGGTTACTACTGCTGCTTCCACATTTTCCTTAGACTCAATACATTCAACAATGGGGTCTTCTGTATTTTTTTTTTTTTGCCTTATTTCCCCAAACCAGTGACTCTGTTTCCCCAAACACACCTGGTCAACACTTTTGCCAAACCCAGCTTCTCAGCATCCACTACATGACTGTTTCTACAGCAGATGCCTCTTTTTCTCTCTATGGCAGTTTATCCCTATTCCTCCTAGTATGGCTAAAAACTCTTCCTTTTATCCTGCAACTAAAAAGCCTGCACTCACTTCTATAGTGGTAGCGTTTTGCCCTGGTTCATGCATCCCCTTGCAAGTCTTCATGAGTTAGGGAAGAGTGTGTGTTCAAGTATTCAAAAATTTGAGGTCATAAACTATGTTCCGCTCCCTATTTCTTACACTTTCAACACACTTCATCAACTTTCACTGTTATTTTTGTTGTTGGGCAATGAATGAACAAACAAATGACCTAAGGAAAGAATGAATGAAGTGTGGATGCAATATGAAAACATTTCCTTCATTTCATGCAATCAGTTTTCCCATTTTAATACCTTTTATGACATAAAAGTTTACATAGTTTCTACTTATCCACTAGCCTTTATTTTTCATGTAGTTCTCAAATTAATTCCTACTTGCACCTGGACAGTTTATACACCCCATAGCTTTATATTTATGCACTTAGTCAGATATGAGGTGAGATAGAAAACCTAGATACATTAGTGAGGAATATGAATAACTTTTCCATGCCCTGCTCTGGGTAGGCCCTGAGCTCAGGAAACAATTTGGCCTTTTGGCTCTATTAAATACACTGAGCAACCACAAATCAAAGGCTGTAACCAATAAATAAATAGGCTGTAACCAATAAATAAATACATACAACAAATAGAACATAAACCAACCTGGCCACAGAAACCAGGAAAGCCTTGGCATGTTGATTTCCTGAACAGAGAGATACACACCAGCCTACGATCCAAATCATAGAGCCAGCTTGGACCACAAGTGCTGCCTGTCTGTTCATTGTCCCCTTCTGTCCCCATGCCAAACTGCTACATTAAGAGTTTTTTTTTTTTCCTAAATTCACAGTGGCAAAGCTAAGTATTTATCAAAAAGCAATAGTAAAAAAGACTTTGATATAGTCAGTATCAAGTTTGTTTGTTTAAGGAAGAAAGAGATAGGGAGTTTTGGTGCCTAGCAACTCCCCTTGAAACACTAGAACAGAGTCCTGAATTGGCTCAACCTTCTCCCAAGTTAGTTAGTTAGTTAGTTAGTTAGTTAGTTAGTTAGCTATGCCAGCTTAATTCTGAGGATGTCTGGCCTTTCACTTCTCAATGCAAACTAGCCTCCTGGAAAACAAGACTCCTTTTACTCCACGCTCTAAAACAGCAAGTTTAGAAAGTAGAGGGGAAAGCATAAAGCCACAAGATTAAAAAATGAAAACATAGGCTGAGGGTGTAGCTCAGTGATAGAGTATTTGCCTAGTATGCATAAGGCCCTGGTTTCCATCCTTAGTAAACAGAAAAGTTTCCATCCTTACATAAACAGAAAAACAAACAATATTCTCCAAACTTGCTCTCCATTCTGAGGTTATGCCTGCTGTACCCCAAAGGGGAAGCTCATCCGAGCTATAAAATTCTGCCAGTTTCTCAAATTAGATTTAGACATTTATCTTACACATAGGCCTCGCCAAAGTTCTTGAAATGAATGAAATCATGCATTTCACACTTACAGGAAAAATACTTATTACTTGATAAAATTTTCCTTTTATTTGACACACACTTTTGCATCGTAATCTTAAAAGACAACAAAAGAACTTATTTGCTCACTCTGCTATGAAGAGTCAACTTTTGGCTCCTGAAATATATTATTTCCAGAAGTCATACTGGCTGGAAATATGAGTTACTTTAGAAGGTCATAAAATTTCAATCAATTTTAGAATGTCAGGGCTGTCTGTGGCATATTCCAAAACTCAACATTCAAAATGGCAGTTGTGACTTAGAAATGATCATCTTTCAGACCTGTCACTGACGTTCAGTTTCTACAGGGCCGAGGCAAAGGCCCCCTCTGCAAAGTCTCCACCCCCAAACCCGAACAGCCGCCCATTGTTCCGATATGGACAGACTCTGCTGGAGTCTTCGCCTTTTTATCTGAGGCTCTCTTGCTTGTTAATGCCCTGACCTTGGCATCTGTGTGCAGAGGATGGCTAATGCGATCTTCTCCCACAATGCAGACTATTGGCAAGGAACGCAAGCACACTCAATGATGTCACTGAACTCGTTAGGGATCTATTTGACATTTTGGCCCAAGAGAGCATACTTATTAAACACGACCTCAGTGAACAGCAGTGTGGTCTGTTGATAAGTAACGTAAAACAATACTTGTTTTGTCTTGCTATTAAAATAGCCCTTTGACCAAGAAATAGAATTTCTGCCCTTATCTTTCTAATTATGGTACCAAAGTAAACAGAGATACCAAGAGATAACAGTCCAAATGCTCAATTCCAAGTTAGGCATCTTATTGAACTCTAATAAAGATCCAAATATTAATAAACCCTTTAGCAGTCTCTTTTCCAATCCTGGTCTACGAGTAGAGATAGATATTACTGCTGCTGAGACACTATTACTAGAGAAATGTCTTCCAGGGATACAACAGCAATATCTGAATTGTGCTTTGGTCCAGATGAGGTATCAGGTGATTGATAAAGACTTCCAAGGACTTCGATCACTTGTAATTTTCTAACTCCACCTCTTTAGTCAAGATGGCTTGTCCAGCACATGACAGACAGGAAAGCTTAAAAGGTTATAGAAGTGTTTCATTCTTTCACATCATAGAGCAGACAGACCTATAAAGTTCAGGGAACCTGGTAAATGCTGTTACCTGGCCTCCATTTCAGCACCTAGGAAAGGCACACAATTAATTAGGGTGCAAAAGAAATAAAATCCTAACAACCTATCATCTGAGATTTTGCAAACTGGTGACTTTCAGACACATGAATGGATCTTATCTTCACTTATTAAGGCACTATAACTGGAGTAAGATGAACCTGAAAGTTGTTTTGTGATGGGTGTTGTGCAGCATAAACACCCACTGACAAGACACAGCAACTTGGAAGAGTGGATGGGATCTCCAACTCACAACAGGGATGTCAGAAAGCTTTCTATCACTGGGACAAAATACCTCAGATAATCAAATTAAAAGGATGAAATGTTTATTATTTTAGCTCACAGTATCAGAGGGTTCAGTCCATGATCACTGGGCTCTGTTTCTTTGGGCTGGTGGAGGCACAGCATTGCATAGCAGGAGCACATGGCAGGCGTGGCCTTATCCATGTCAACCAGGAAGCAAAGACACAGACAGATCACTTCCAGGGCCCCAATGTCCCCTTCAAGTGCAACTCCTAATGAGCTAACTTCCTCCCATTGGACCCCAGCTTCTAAGGGTTCCACCACTTCTCAACAGTGCCACAGGCTAGTGACTAAGCCTTCCACACGTGGCCCTTTGGAAGTCACTAATCCAAACCACAGAAACAGGTACATTGGGAATGCTAGGAACCTTATCAAAACTCAAATATATTCATGTCAAGTATCACTACCCTGCCCACACCCCTTACTTCAGCGTGGCTCTGAGTAGATCCCTGAGCTGAGAAAACAATGTGATCTTTATGTCCCTTTGTGCTCTTTGGGTCAGAATGGTGTGTTCTTGCCTACTGTAAACTTCAGCCTTCTACCCCATCAGGCATGTTGCCAAATATCTTCTGACTATTCCCGACTGAAAAGTCTCTTAGTGCCACTAGAAACAACAGACAACTCATTTCTTCCTGCCATGCTTACTGAGTGCCATGCTCTCCTGATTCCTCGTCTAGTATCCTGGCTCTCCCATTTAATTTTCTTTGGTTCGCTCCTACTCCTGGCTGATGTCCCCATGCTAGAGGTCCCAAGGTTTGGGACAAAGTCCTTCTCTCTCTTCATTCTCTCCATAGAAGGTATCACCCTTTTTCACGGTTTCAATTACCATCTGAATATTGATAATTCCCAAGTTGATATCTCCAGCCTACACATCTCTCCCAAACATACTCACAGTGCTAAATGTTTGCTTGACATACCAAATTTGACACTGCTGAAATGCCGTTCTCTTCTGAGATTTCTACTTACTTCACTGTTGACTTCTTCTATAAGACTTGTGTAACCAATTCCCTATGTGAAATCTCGCCTGTGTGAATTACCTGGGGTGTGGTCTGTTTTCCTGGGTGACATATTGACCCTTGATCTATTTTTCACACTGCAGCCATTAGGATGCTGTAGAATTATGATCGGACTATGTTAACAATCTAAAAAGTGTTTAATGGCTCACCATGGCACCTTGAACAGAATTCTGTCTTACTAGCTTTGCCTAGGTAGGCTTTACTTCCACAGATCTGTCTGACTGCATCCAGCATCACTAAGCACTTTGTGGCCATGCTGGCCTCTTGTTTCTGGAACATGCTAAACTATTCCCTGACTTTCTCTCAGTTCATGTGGTTCTTTCTGGCTGGATGGCTCTTCTTTCCCTTTCTTGCATGACTGATTTCTTTGCATCATTCAGGACTCAGTCCAAATGTCATTTCTCAAGGAAATCTCTTTTCTCCTAAATTATTTCAGCACTCTGATTATACTTTTATCATAGTTTATAACTAAATATTCATTTACTTATTTTTTAATTACTCTCATCTCCCACACTATAAAAGGCAAAGACTTTCTTAAACTCATCGTTATGTACCCAGCACAGTGACCTTAATATACATTTGCTCACATCAGGTGTGGTGTAGTCTCATAGTCCCAGCACTTGGGAGGCTGGGGCAGCAGGATCACTTGAGACTGTAAGTGTGAGACTATACTGGGCGACACAGCAAGACCCCACCTCAAAAATATGTAATAATATTAAAAATTTTATATATTTAAATTACATATATTAGTGTTTGTTCAATACTAATACTAATAAATGACTATCATTTCTGCAATGTTTTTGCAAGTAACTGACCCTCCCTCCCTTTCTCTCCCTCTCCCTTCCTTTCTTCTTTGCCTCTACCCTCCCTCCCTCCCTCTCTCTCTCCCCCCTCCCTCTCCCTCTCCCTCTCTCTCTCTTTTCATTGACAATCAACCTAGGGCCTCATGTATTCTAAGCAAGTGCTCTGGCGCTGAGCTGTATCTCCAGCTCCCAAGAAAATTAAGTCTCTAAATAGCAGAAATAATCTAAAAACTATAAAAAACACTTTGCTTTTTATAAAGACTCAGCAAGGCAAATGGATAACATACCTACACTTCAGGGAGAAAAGGCTTGAAAATACTAGTCCACAATGGGTTCTTGGGAAACATCGCTTTGTTTACCAACCTCTGTGCTGTTTGTAAATTTTTCCTATCTATTCTACAAAGTAATTTCTCTAAGGTACTCCATGAATCTGAAAGTAATTAGATTAGTTTTATTTTTTTAAAGATTCTAAAATTCAGGCCCCTAATTTAATTAGGCCTTTTTCCTAATTAATGTGAATTTAAGTTTTGCCATATTTTCTTCATTCATTTTCTTCTAAAAGCTAAGACTACTAGGTTACAGAACTTGAAAAATTCCTTTAATTCCTAGATTGAAATTCAATACAAATTTTCCTAAACATCTAAAAGCTCCTGTGAGGTAAGGTGAGAAACAAATGGGAGAGCTTCTGTGGGCCCAATGCTGTTACCAAGCATTGGCGAGGACCCCTGAGGGGCAGGGGAGATGCTGGGCTCCCCAGAGCCCATCGCTCCGATTCTCTGCCTCATTCTATTGTTGGCCCTCACCAGGGTCTCTCTTCCTCACAGATATTTTTATGATGGACATGGCATTATTGGCTTTGTTGATGGATAATTTGTGTCCCCCCCCCACTCTTCCACATGTCCTTAAAGAGCCACACTAGCCACCACTTCCTTTTAGTTACTGGGTTCTAACGACTGGCATAAACAATGTGTCTGTGTGAGTGTGACGGGCATGAAATCAGAGCTTGCAGAGTTCTGACGAATGCCATCACTTGTGGTCTTGTTGGTCTGAACATGACACTGTGATGTGTATTCCCAAGAGTGAAGGTTGCAGTAATTGCTTTTGCCTGTCTTTTATATTTCCCATAGTTTTAAATGATTTTTATTTATTCTGAAAGTCTTAAAGCATCTAGCTCAATGCAATTTCTAACTCAATGCTTCCAAACTGTTTCCTTCTAAAATATTCAACCATAGGGCTGAGGGTGTAGCTCAGTGGTAGAGTGCAGACCATGCTCAGGATGTCTGAGGCCCTTGATTTGGATCCTGGAACCAAAAAGGAAGAGGAGGAGGAAGGAAGAGGAGGAGGAGTAATAGGGAGAAGAAGGGAAGAGAAGGGGAGGGGAAAGAAAGGGGTGGAGAATGAAAATATCCACCCATATTAAGAACATTCATGAACTCTTACAGGTGTCAGTGGACACAGAAGATGCCAAAGAAGGCTTGCATGGCTGAAAGGAATCTCTAGGACACTTTCATCCCTACTATAGCTGGTGACTGCCAAATGCTGAAAGCTTAGCTCAAAGAGATCTTCAAGGTTATTTGACCCAATCCAACCATCTATGAAGTATAAGTCCCATTTAAGGGTCTGTCAGGGTCATCATCTGAATAATCTATAGCTAATGACATAAGGATATACTAGAAGGAGAGTGCACATATGAGGAAGTCCAAGACTAAATTTCACAGTCTACACAGTCTACCATCCAGTAATATAACACTAATCAAAGAGAACCACCTCTCTAGTGAAATTTCTATAACTGAGATCTGGAATGTCCCCTAAGGGCCCAAGTGTTAAAAGCTTGGTTCTTGGCTCGGTGCCGTCACCAAGTGGTGAAAAACACTTGTCAGAGGTCTTAAATTATTGGGGTGTGCCCTGAGGGAGGAGAATGGGACCCCAGCCATTTTCTCTTCCTTTTTATTGTGTCCCAGCCATAAGATGAGTGATTTTGCCCTGCCATGTGTTCCCTGCCATGGTGCTTTGCTTCCCCTTGAGCCCCAAAACAACAGGGCCAACCAACCATGGACTGAAACTTCCAAAATGGTGAGTCAGAATGTACATCTTCCCTATATCAGATGGTTACCTCAGGTATTTGTTACATTAATGAAAAACTATCATAGATACTATTTATTTCAGCCCACAGACATTGAAATTTATGTTTACTGCCCATCCCATTCCATTTCAGTTTCCAGGGATGCCTGATCAGGACCATTTTAGTATTACTATTACTAAAGGTCTTCTCACAATTAAAATCAAGAATGGATAATTTATTTAACTATGCCAAATACAAGAACAAAGGTAATAGCATTTTTTCCTAAACACAATAACTAAAACCTTTAATAATGATAAATATTCTTTCACTTTTAGGAAATCAGCAACTTTCTTTTGCTGTTGTTTGTCCTATTTGGTGCTAAGTAAAAACTGGTCATCTTGTAACCTAGTCCACAGATAGGAACAGACCTAGACCACTGCTGTTGCGCCGACTGAAAATGCTAACAGATGTCCAAATCTCTTAAGCCATTAATTTGCAAAATTTTCAAAAGTTGAAGTGGGATTCATTAAGAAATAATGTGGGGCTAACAACCTTCATAACCTCTTACTACCAATCAAACCTGGTCTGTAGTAAGTCTAAGTGACTTCCAAGATGTATAATGTCACTGGTGTGTGTCCCTGATTCCTTTCATCAAGTGTATAGGACAGGGTGAGAATTAAAAGAATAATATAGCTGCTAGAAAATATTGTTCCTGGTATTTATGAAAGTTGATGTTAAAATAATGTGGAATTAAATCTTCTGAAAAAGAAAAGAAAGGAAGGAAGAAAGTAAGTCTTTAAATTCCCCAGAAGCTGTAACTGGCAGATGCTAAGGTCAAGCCATCTAGCCTCTCACAGCTAATACAAAACCTATTACAGCACACAGTGCACATGGCTGGGTGGTGTGAATGAGCATGTGTCTTTAAACTCTTAACCACAGATTAGAGGCTTGCTTCCTGAGGGTTTTTAGTTTCTTTTAAACAGATGGTCCAAAGTGGAGATGAAGGATGCTGTTTTGATCTATTGTGTAGGTATAGGATGTTATCTTTGTTTTGTTTAAGCATGACACTGCCTAGAGTTAAATAATTGGGTGAAAATTCTCAGTTTTAACTTTGAAGCCAGAGCACATAGAGACAACCTGCTTCGTAATTTTTCTTAGTGTATTTACATAAATGTTTACTCTTCTACAAATATAAATAGCCACATAACTATTTTTAGTATTTATATACTCATTTAGGGAATAAACATCTATGAACACTATATATACACATGTATGTGTGAATATGATAATCTTTTATAGGAATGTTTCTGTTTAACTAAAGATGGAAAGAACTAGCCATGTGTAAGTTTCCATGCAATATCTAAGACAGATTTCAAAAATGCAGAAAGTAAATCTTCCCAACATATATTTTAATGCTACAAACTATGAACGCATACAAGTGAATTTAACTCTGAAATTCTGATTTACTCAAAAGTTATTCTGATACGTTATAATTCCATATTACATTGTTAAAAATAATACCATTCAAAGTAGTACTTCTCTATGCATATAGGACTAGGAATAAAGAATGCTGTCTTTTTAAACTTGGCATTTGAATGCAGTATTTTATATGCCTCTCCTGGCTTGGCTTCACACTGGTAAATGGTGTTTTATCAGCCCAAATGATTGGAAGGATGGTTCATGAATTTAGTTTATGAATACTGACACATTTCAACCCACAAATAAGGATGTAACACTGCATCAAAATGGAGCTAAATGAGGAAAAAGGAGGCAGCAGCCAACAGGCAAATCTAGATGAACTGAACAAAGGCATTTAATTTAATAATGAAAACCACTCCAATTCACAATGTACTGTACTATACCTCCAGCCATTGAATTATTAAAACAAATGCATATTCAGATGTTTCCCAAAGAAGCTTTCCTTCTCTTTCAGATTCAAAAGAATGCCTCTCTAATCCAATACAATTCTTTTCATTCTGCATTTCAGCAGCTGTCTTTCCTGATTTCTAATCAAAGCTGATGATAACTGGCTTTGGCAACAGACTGTAAAATCCCAAATGAGTAATTAAAGCTATAAATGTGTTCACTTCTTCCTCAAAACCCAGGGTGCATTTCATAGCCTAACACATTCAGGCTCAACAAGGCCCTCCTGCTTTTTTAATTTGGTCAGTTTCTTTCACACATTAATAAAGGAATGGCTGAGGTTTTGTGTTCCCATTTCTCAATAATCAGATCCACTTAAACAACACAAAGGTCAGGGGCGGCAAACACCTCTTCCAAACCTCTCCCCCACACAAAGAAGTTTTTTTTTTTTTTTTTGCGGCACCGGGGATTGAACTCACAACCTTGTGCTTACCAGGCAGGCGCTTAGGCTGCTGAGCTAGATCCCCAGCCCCCACACAAAGAAGTTTGTAGTCAACAACTATTGTAGACTAAGAAAGAGATATAGGAAAGGATCATGAGATGGCATTTTAAAGGAAAGGCTTTAAAATCATTCAAAAATGTTTTGTTAGAGGCTATATAATAGTGGATACTGTCAAATTTTCTCTCAGAACAGTGGTCAAGGCGAACACTTCTCTGAGAACAGTTGGTCACCCTGAAGTTGAACTCTTCTAACTACTCCATCTCCCATAAAAAAGATCTAGAGCAACTCCTGAAATGGAGAAAAAATGTAATCGATACACTTTGTCAACTTGATTAAAGTCTCAACAGCATTTGGTTATGAGTTCATAAAAAACTACATTGGACAACCATGACTAAATGCAGATGCTTTTGTGGATACATAACTTCAGAATAGAAATTTTCCTTTGACACATGTTAAAAGGGGAAAAGACCTTCATTAGAAATTGAGATGCATGCTCCGAAAACAAAAACAAAAATACAAAAACAAAACAAACTGAGAAACAGCTCAGCATTTCTAAATGTGTTGGCTTTGATGCTTAACCTAGTGATTTGAAGAGTCACAATAACAAAACTTTTGAATTCAATCGAACAGTGTTTTACTTAAGGTCACGAGTAGTTTTAACACTGTTGGAGGGCAACTCAAGTCTGACACACGGCTTTAGTCAGCTTACATCCTGGGGTGCCCCCCGGGTGCTGTGGTATGCGTGCGCAAAACGAGCATGGGACAGAGGCTGGGAGCCTCGTGGAAATCAGCGCCACCACAGCAATGAAGCAGGGACTGACCGCCACCAGAGGGTTAGGGGGAAGGGGTGGCAAAGGAGAAAGGTGACACGGGCTGAGGGATGTGAGATGGACTTCTACCTTCACATGGAAACTCCTGAGGAGGACTCAGTTAGTTGGGGTTTGCCTTAGGTCAAAATATCCCAACATCTTTGAATCATACTATGTAAAAGTGAAAAGGGGGCACCATTTTATAATTGCAAATTTTTTACGGAGGAGATTTGAATGAGGAAATTAGGATGGATCATAGTCATCGACCATCATGCATTTTAAGTCATTAACAGATGGCAGGAAAATGAAAATATAAACAGCAGCTCCCAGTCCCTGAGCACATCCCAGACAGGCACTACTCTCCCTGCTCCCTGGTATTGCCCCGTTTACCCCCTTTAGACTACATAGGCGGTATCAGCATTTCCTTTACAGAAGAGGAAAATGAAACTTAGGAGGTTAGGCAACTTGAACGTGATCAATCCATAAAATGAGATACAAGAGAATCCTGAATATTATGGGAAAAACTTTGGTGACACAGGAAGTAAAAGGCTATGCTATCAGGCAGTGATGTATATAATATGATTCTATTTTTTGCTTTAGAATAAGTATAGATATGCAAATATCTATGTATGTTTGTCTAAGAATGTATCTCAAATTGTGGGCAATTATTGTTTTGGGGTTGGATAATCATTTCCTTTTCTGTGTTTTAAAAATATTGTACAAAAAAAGTATTACTTTCCTATGATTAGGCAGGCAGTTAGACATTAGCAGGACTAAATGACATAGGAGGTCCAAAGCAGCATGCTTTGCCAGTTATAGTTAAATGAAGATATAACGTCCTCGGTTTACAATATATTTGTAATCATTTGTTAGGTATCAGACCCCAAGCAACACAAAGCTTCCATTTCTACAAGGGCTGCTGCCATGGCCTATACCCAGTGATATCCAAAGGGGAAACATTCTTTAATGACTCTCCCACCTGGGTTGAGACTTTGATTTAGATTATGATACGGTTTACATTTAGATGTGCACCAAAGCCTCCTGAGCTCACAGGTGGGCTGGATCTAGGACATGTGACACTGGGCTTAAGGGTGTGTGGAACTAAATTAGTTCAGTGATTGGAATAAGCACAGTTCTGTGTGGACAATGGGAAGCCCCACCCCCGGGTGTGTCTGGCACCACCAAAAGGCTTGCAGCCTGGATGGGATAAAAGGGCAAGATCAGCTTGCTTCTGCTATCTCCTGCCATGCGCCACCCTGCCTTAATTCCAGCCGACTACGGACTAAAACCTGTGTGAGATACAATAAACCTGTCCTCCTTTATCTTTGGGTATCAGGTATTTTGTCTGAGCAAAGAGAAAAGTAACCAAGACAGATTGGAACATTTTCTTTCCATAAATTTCTTTTGTAAGTTTCTTACATGATGAAGGCCCCTGAAATAACACTGGCCGTCTGAGAAGACCAAGGAAGACATTTTACAATTCCAAAGATACCTCTAAGAAAAATGTGGATAAACAG
>RJWT010040095.1:0-12551 GCA_004365215.1 Cuniculus paca
TAAGTGAAATAGTAAAAGTTCTTGATTTAAGGAAAGTAGAAATATTGAATGTTGACTTTCCTAAAATTTATGGTAAGAATGAATCTTCTATCTGTGAAACTGAGAGAAAGAAAAAAAGAAATTCCTGCTAGTTTTGTGACTGCAAAGGTTATGGTCACAGTATGCAATAAGTGCTTAGTTAAGATGGAAAAGGCTTTAAATTATAGGAATTGTTATTATATAGAGTTTCAGCTATCCATGGGGGTCTTAGAACATACTCCCCATGGGTTAGGGGGCACTGCCGCTGTTTGATTAGACACTTGAATAGATTTGGGATATGGATAGATAAACATTTATTTTGAGAGAGCAAGAAGTCTTTTCTAGGTGATGATATATACTTCTTACTGTGTCACACACGGAGGTCTGTGTGTCCACATGTTCTGCTTTCAGTGGCATTGAATTTGATCCATGAATTTGGGTGTTGTCAGCCTGACCCTTTCCTTAGAAAATTCCTCATGGAAGCCAGGGGTGAACTTACCTGGACCCATTACTTCATGGTGGGAGGCAGTTTCAACATAAAGGATAACTAATTCTATCATCAAAGGAGACTTTGGTACTTGGAATTTCTGGGCCATTGGTGAACTCCAAGAGCTATGTACCTCCTGACCTGCTTCCGTTCCTTCCCTTCTCCCATGAAGCTTACTGAAGTAGATTGTTAGAAAACAGACCTCTTCACGTTTTCTGCACTCCAAACCTAAATCTAGAAGAGTGAGCTTGAAGTCAGTAAATCAGAGTCAGTGTCTTCTCCATGGTAGTAACAGTAGCTGTCCCCATTCATGTCTCCTGGATACTTTAAACTGTACACAGTGGTTGATTATTTATAATAAGATCTACTACATGGAGGAGGATGTCTTTTTTTTTTTTTTTTGTCTTTTTGGGACAGGATCTCACTATGCCATTCAAGCTGGCCTTGAGCTCACTTTGTAGCCCAGGCTGGTCTTGAACTTGCAACGATCCTCCTGCCTCAGCCTCCTGAGTGCTGGGATTATAGGAGTGTGCCACCACGCCTGGCTGAGGATGTTTTTGTGCCAGGTACTTTATACTATGTTCTCTATTTCTGCTTGTTCATTACACACCAGATTTCAAAAACTTGTGCAAAATATCTTGTTTTATTTTTATTTTAGTTACATTTAAAATTACAATATTTTGGATATACTGGATTAAAGAAAATATACTATTAGAATTAAATGCACCTGTGTCTTTTCCTTATTTTAAATTAAAATTACAAAACTGTTTTCATGGGGCTGGGGACTGAACCCAGGGAATGTCCATGCCAATCATGAGTTTTGCCACAACTACATCACCAGCTCCCCTCTTTAAAATGTGGCTACTGGAAAAATCGAAATGACAAATATAGCTCACATTATAATTCTATTGACCAGAACTTCTTCTGTTCTGGTAAAGTTGTATTATTATTCCAAGAGGTTAAGTAACTTGTTCAAGGTCACCCAACCTAGTCATAAAGGAGGCAAGATTTGAACACAGGTTTGTATTTTTCTCACTGGTCCAGGGTCCAGCATGTAGCCAAAGATCACTCGTTGAATAAACAGCTGAATGATGGGAAACAAAGAAAAAGTCATATTTCAACCTCAGAGAGAAAAGGCCTCGATATAGAGGACTGAGTGGGCCCAAGACTTGGGGTCTTCCTGATGCTGGTCAAATGGTAGATCATGGCTTCTTGGTGTACAGTGACATTGTGGACATGTTACCCATACTGGGAGCTATGGAAAGACCCAGAAGGGTGTGGGTGAGCTTCTCTATGTGGAAATAAGTGTGTGAAGCTGCTTTATCCACAGCATCAATTAAGCTGTCTTGCCATCCCTTAAAGTGGCCAATTCCAACTGTGGCTGAGACTGGAGAATAACCACTCCCATATGTTGTCAGACTGTGACCTAAGTATTTTAAATTAAAATTACAATAAACTTCAGTTTTAAAATAAAATAAACTTCAGTATCACCCGAAGCTTGCTAGGAACACAGTCCAGGATCCATCCCAGTAGACCAGATTAGAGTCTTTACATTGACTATCCCTCCAGGTTCTCTGTGGGCCCTTTGAAGAGGCCAGCACTAAGGAAGAGATTACAAGACACACTATATATTATTGGAACTTTTATCCTGTCTTAGTTACCTTCTTGTTGCTGGTACCAAATACCTAAGATCCACAGGTTAAAGGAGGAGAGATTTACTTTAGCTCACAGTTTGTAGAGGTTTCAATCCATAATCAGCTGGCTTCAAGGTAGGGTAGTGTGGCAGAGGGGCTTCATAGAGGGAAAAGAATCCATGGCAGGTCAGGCAGAAAGCAGCAAGCATCAAGCCTCCCCTTCCCTTTTGTTCCATTCAGCCTACAAGCCTATTGGCTGGTGGCACTCACATCCAGGGTAGGCTTCCGTAACATCCACATGCAGAATTATGCTATGTCAATCAGTGGACTAATTTAGTTATCACATCCCCTTATTCCAGCCAACTCTGCAAAGCCCTATGAAGCTTTGGGGGGCCATCTAGATACAAGCCCTAGCAACCTCATGAATTCACGTCCTAGCGGTACCACCTGCTACACCTTGAGAGAATTATGTAGTCATTTGACCACGGCCAAATGGTATAAGTATTCTGGGCCTCAGTTTCCTTATCAATAAATAAAATAAAACAATAAAATAAAGTAAGAATAATAGCAAGTGAATTTTGAGATATCGGTAGGAGGGTGCAAAAAAAGGAACAACTCTCAGAGCTTTGCCCAGGTGTATCCCTGAGGGTTGAGGGTAGTTCAAACCAAACAATTGATAATTGTGTCTAGGGTAACCTAAGCCTGAGAAATCAAAGCTTTTTAAAATTAATGAAGTTGTTGAGTCATACATTTAAGAATAATCAATCAATCAATCAGTATTTATTGACGCATGGTGGTGTAGACCAGGGGAATTTGTAGTTAGCAAAGTACAAATTCTGCTGCAGCAGGTCTGGGAGGCAGGGGCAGAACTCTTGCCTAGTTCATAAACTCCTGGTGCTGCTGGTCTGAGGACTGCACTTCTCATAGCAAGGGTGTGGAGCAATGGTTCTCATTTATTTTGGTCTCAGCAATTCTTTACAGTCTTAAAAATTACTCGGGGCCGGGGTTTAGCTCAGTGGCATAAGCTCCTGCCTGGCAAGCATGAGGTCATGAGTTTGATCCTCGGCACACACACAAAAAATTGCTAAGTACCACCCAAAATAATTTTTCTGTTCAGTTAACTAATGGTTTGCTATAGTAGAAATTCAAATAGAAAAAAAAATAAATTTAAGTGTGCACAAACAATAAAAACAACATCATATGCCACACAGCCTCTGGAAAAATCAGCCTTACACTTGTTAGAGAATAAGAATGAAAGGGGCAAGTGCCGTTTCAGTACATTACGCAGTAGTATTTATGCTGATTCCAGGACCACTATTTGAGAACAACTGGTATAGAAGAATTAGCTCTTGGCTTGAGACTGTCTGCCCTAGTTTAGGGTCTTTTAGTTTCAGGAAACTCAGTGGCTTGAGCAAAATGGGGAGGATTTGAAAAGCTGCTGGGTCATGCCTCAAATTTGAGCAGTCTTTGAAGACTCAAACCACAGGAAGGGCAAGAAAGTAGCAGGATTAGGATTGGGGAATAGTGAAGAGTTTAGACTGCTTCTTGCTTTTTCTGTTTCCCTTTTTCATTTTCTAATGACTCACTTTCTTGCTCCTCTGTTCACATGGCCCCATAGTTTCCTGAATTTATGATCCTCACATTTCGGGTGGCTTATACTAAATTAGACTTCCTGTTTCCCAGTTCTGAGTCCCTTGGAGATAGGACCTGATTGGCTAAGCTTGGAGGTAGAATTGGATTGGTTCAGTAAACAGATGACTACTAAGCCACTCAATCAACTGTGGCCAGAGCGGCAGGGCTATGTGGTGGAATCGTGGCTACCTTGGCCAACCTGTGCATGTGAATGGGAGCCTGGGTGGAGGGAGGTGGCGTGGAATGAGCAATTCTCTTGAAGGGTGGATGGGTTTCTTTTGGAAAGTTAGCTTCAAAGTTTCCTGTAACAGTTTGGAAAACTAGGTCCTCCTTCTACTGGTTTTGTGACTGGATAAGTCATGACTCATCTCGGAACTTATTTCATGAAGAGACAAATAGGAATAATAACACCATTGGTCTAACTTATAGGGTAATTGCAGGAGTGAATTGAGCTAATATATATGACAGCTTTATGGGCTTTGCATATTGCTATGGTAAATGTTAGAGATTCATTATAAAGTATAAAATCTTTGCCCTCAAGGATGTTAGAATTCAGCGGAGGAGAAGATGCTAAAACCCATGGAACCATGAGGAAATAGCAATCATCCGAGTGTGCACTAACAAAATGCAAGAGTCTAGAGGAGACAGAGATCAAAGTGGGCAAGGAGGGAAAATAATTTGTCAGATACTTCCTGTGGACTTTGCATTGTCCCCTGTGGTTTCACATCACTTGGTTGGAACTCTGAGCAATTCTGCTGTGGAGGTGTTGCTGGCCCCATGTTGTGAATAACACTAAAGTTTAGAGAAGTAACTTGTCCAAGACATGTAGTGGATGTATGGGTGGATTTGGGTTGAGTGTCTCCTAGGACTTTATATCTTGAAATTTAATCCCTTTTGTCAAATACTGAGAAGGTGGGAACTTAATTTGGCTATGGCATTTAGAGATAGGGCCTTTGGGAAGTGATTAGCATTAGATAAGATCGTGAGGGTCGAGGCTCCATGACTGAATCCTGGTGACTGTATAAGAGGGAGAGACCAGAAAAGACACATACACATATATGCTCTTTGTCTCTTGCCAAATGTTGCTCTTTGCTACTTGGAGACTCTGCCAGCATGAAGGCCATCAACAGAGGAGGTCCCTACAACTTGCACCTCCAGAATCATGAGTCAAAATTAACTACTCTCTCTCTCTTTAAAATAAAGCAGTCCAACTCAAGTATTTTGTTATAGGAATAAAAAAACTGACTAACACAGCTGGCATGCAAACCTGTCTGTCCGACTTGAAAGTGATGTTCTTTTTACTCTTCAATGTTCAACAGGAAGATTTTTTGAGGAGTGGGATGCTAGTAGGACTAATGCATAGATTCAACGTGCATGGGCAGGGGAGAGGCGAGCCGTGACAGGGCTTAAGGAATGCAAAGATATGGCTGTCCCTGGAGCCTGGGGTGAACCTGATGGAGTAAGCACTAGGCTACCGTGGATGGGTAAGTGGGTTATAGATGACAATGCAAGAATGTGAGAATGAACAAATGATCACAGATTCCTGCCCCTCATCCCTTTTGTCTAAGTGGTCTGGCAGTCCTGCCGCATGGATTGGCTGGGGAAGTATGGATTTAGAACCTCAGCTGGTGGGTTCTTCGAGCTTTTCAGGGCTCAGTTGATGAGCTCCTGGATTAGGGTGTGGGACTGGGAAGAAATGCAAAGCCTGTGATGGCCTTCAAAGGAAGAAGCAATAACACTTGGATACAGAGAATGAAGAAGAAGACCAGAGATGGTTGACTCACTGCCTGCCTGCCTAACCGACTCATGTATTTAGCAAATGTTTAAGGGCTGTTTATGCGGCTGTCCTGTCCTGTGCCTGGTTCCGAGAATATTGGTGATCCAAAGAGATGGCTCTCCACCTTACTTGGGGCAGACAGGAAATCAATAAGTAAAGTAACACATGTGTAATATAATGGCAGATAATGCTAAGTGGTGTGAGGAGACATAGAGCAGGGTTGAGGAAAGAGAACGAAAGAGAGGGCACAGTGGGTATCAGTGGTCAGAGAGGGCTTCTTGGGGGAGGCAACAGTGGTGGAGGACAAGTTGTATTCAAGTTACCTCTGGAAGCATCCTTTGCCCATCTCCTCAAAGGCCCTATAGCCATAATCCTGTACTGCAGTTGGGGAAACTGAGGCACAAGTCCTGTGGGAGCATGCATCCATCATGCTGGTCAGCCCTGTGGTGGGGGGAATGAAAGCCTGGTTCTCTGTGGGCTGCCTGCTGTCCCCGCAGCCCCCAGTCCCTGGTGCTTCAGTCCGCCGAGGACACCTCCCTCCTCTTCTCCCAGGACGTATTTCTAGTCCCATGGAGCCCTTTCCATGTCTGCTGTGGCCTCGTCATTCTGCCTGACTTGCCTTCACCTGCTCAGAGGCGGCAGTGACAGGGCCGTAGGCTGCACACGTCAGGCTGTCCCTAGCTTCTCCGAGGGGGTGAGTGGGGGCTGACAGCAGCTGAGGATGACCACCCTCGGCTTCGTGGGCATGGGGCCTGTCAGAGCCTTGGGGTGACTGCCAGCGCCTTGTCCTCCCTCTTGGGGTCAACTCGGAGTAATGAGGGCGAGGGGGCGGGCTGCTGGCTGTCAGTGTGCAGGGTGGGGGCAGGGAGCAGCCAGAGGAGGGAGGTGAAATTCTGTAATTTGTTTTGGAGACAAGCTGAGGCAGTGGCAGAGGTGGCAGCTTGGCAGGTGGGCTTGATTGTGAAGTGTGTGCTTTGTGATGTGTGAGCGCCACAGGCCTGGGACACAGCCCTTTCTACTGTGAAGTCTCCGTTGAGGCGCATGCATTTGTGAGTGTGTGTGCATATGTGTGTGCATGTGAGCATTGCAAGTCTTTCCATTATGAAGTTCCCAGTGAAGTGTGTGTGTGTGTGTGTGTGTGTGTCTGTGTGCGTGTGTGTGCATGTGGGAGTACCCATGCCTTTCCATCGTGAAGTCCCTGAGGCCACTTTTCTAGGCCAGGCCCTGGGCCTGCCCCATTTCTCCTGCCCCAGGGTGCTGCTGTGTCTTAACCTCATCCAATGCCCCTTCTCTGTCCCCAAAGACCTCAGCCGGCCCTTTCTTTGGCTGGGAGTTGACCGCTACGCATTACTGAAGAATGACCTGGAGGAGGCTGGCGTGCTGTGCATGTGACTGGTGTGGGATTTACAAGGGTTTAAAAATAAACCTTACTGAGCCACTGTCCTGGGCTGCAGTGCTGCTGGCTGGCTGTTGGCTAGTGTCTTATTCCCGAAGGTAGAACTCACCACCACCCTTCCCCTCCCCTGCCCCATACCACACTGACTCTTTCTGGGAAATACATACAGCATGGGGCACCAGGGTCCAGCCCAGGAGACCATGAAGGCCGTAGCTGCAGGCTGGAGGCAGACCAGCCCTCTGACAAGGGGCAGGGAAAGCTCTCCAATGCCTGAGCCCACACCTGGGCTCCCAGATGCCAGGCCTGGCTATTTCTTGAGATATGTGGGAGGTTGGCAGTGTGGGCATAGGAACCTGGGCTGACGATTGCCATTATACTGCCTGCTTCACCAAGACTGGCTTCTCAAAGCTATCAGTTGATCAGCAGAAGGAGTAGGGTTGACATCTTTGTGCTGTCAATGCAGTTGGAGGAAGAGGCCTTAGGATGTGGGAATTTGATAGACACACAGACATTCTTTTTCTCTTTGGTAGGATTGGGGACTGAGCTACATCCCCAGTCGCTTTTCACAAACTTTTAATTTTGAGATAGGGTCTTGCTAAGTCATTCAGTTGCCCAGGCGGGGCTCAAACTTTGATGCTTCTGCCTCAACCTCCCAGAGTGTTGGAATTATAGGCAGGCATGACCATGCATGGCTAAATATGAGTTTTCAGTCATACTACCCTGAGTGTCCTTAGTAGCTGAATGACCTTGTGCAAGATTTTTGGCCTTAGTCCCCTAATCTATGAAATGGGGATCATAGTGCTGCCTCCTTTTTTTGGAGTTGTTGCAAAGAGTTAATGAGAGGACCCAGGTGAGTAGCTGAGTGATATGGGGCAGGTCCTCACCTGTAAACCGGGGTTGGCGTTGGTTCAAGGGCTGTGATGAAGATGGCATGTGGAGATGCAGGGGAAGTGGACAGGGCTGGGTGCACGCTCAGGGTCTGTAGTGATGATTGTCATAACAAACGTCCCCCAACCCAAATGTCTCCCCAGGCTCGTGGCTCTGCGGGTGGCAGGAGGAGGCACGACGCCGCCTCTCAGGAAGATCATGACAAACCTTACGTCTGTGACAGTAAGTACAGGCTCCTCTGTCCCTGTCCCACCCTTCCTTGTGCCTTGTTGCCTGGCGGCCCACCAGCTCCTGGGCCTGTACCCTGGCTTGCCTGCCTGAATCTCCACTATGGTCAACCCCTCCTCCTGCTACTGCTGCAGCGGGGATATCTGTGCACAAGTGGGAAGCCTGTCCAAGAAGCCCCTGCTTAGATCTGTGCTCCTGTGTCTGGCAGGGTCTCCTTCCTCACTTCCCTCTGGCTTGCTCTCCTTCACTCTCCCCATCTCTTTTTAAGATTCACCCTCTCTATCTTTCTCTGTTTCAGAGAATTACAAACAAAAGCATAACTCAAAACCTTCCAACAAAGGTACTTGGCTCCTATGGCTTTCCATTTGTTTCCCTTTAATTTCCTCTTGCTCTCTCTCCTGTCCTAGGTAGGGCAGGTCATGAATCTTTCTATGACAATGACTTACTTTAATAAATGGCCCTCCATCCATCTCCAACCTTTCTTGCTTGCTTCAGAGACATCTTTTGGACAAGTAACTGCCTGGTTTCTGGGTTAGTCTGCAGATAGCACTAGAGTGGGCAGAAGGACAGGAGTGGCTGAGAGTCATAGTCAAGGTGAACCTCAAGAAACCTCAGCTTGAGGCAGGATTGTGGTCAGCTGGAGACACAGCCTTTGTCTTTGCTAGTCACCAGGGCCTGGGGTGGTGGCTTTGAAACTCTTAGCCTGTATCAGCCCATTCCATGGCAAGGGTGGCCTTCAAAATCTACTACTGATGATCTTCCCTTCCTGTCTTCTCCTCTCCAAGCACATGGGACTCTGCCATGGGGCAGTTGGGGCTGCCATGAAAATGGCAGCAAAACAGCTGAGGCAGGTCCTGGCACAGGGCTTCCTCTTGGCATCCCATCCACCCTGCCAGGGCCTGCAGTCTCCATGAAGGCAGGGAGAGAGTCAGGAGAGAGGGGCACAGGAGGTATGCTGGGAATCGTGTCTTTTTCCTTCCTCTTCACTGGACTCTAGATTTCAAAAAGTTATTCCGTGCCCAGTGGGGTGACAGCTGGTTGGAGAACATTTTGCTAGAAGAGCTCAAACTCCATGGCCCCCATTTGGCTGCTTAATACACCGTGCAGATGACATTCCTGAGATGGCTCTTGCAAGTAACATCTCTGCCCCGAGGCAACTGTGTTTCAGGATGAGGAGGGAGCAGGGCATGGGGTCCAGTGCTTTTGGGCAGTTCCAGGAGCTGCTTGCTTTGGCCTGGGTCTTGCTTCCTGGATGGGGTTCTGTTTGGTTCTGATGTAGAGATGGCCCCAGAATGCTAACCCTTGGGAGACTGGCTCTGAGTTGTGGACTGGGAGGGGCCCTCAGTCCCCACGGTGCAGGCTTTCAGCTGTGTCTGGCTGGAACAGACCATCCATCAAGAATGGAACCAGAACATTGCTGCTTTATTCCTCTTTTAAAAAGCTTTTTGTGTATGTGATTTTCTGCTATCACCGGTAGTAGGATTATCTCTATGGCTTTCACTGGATTCCCAGCCAATAAAAGTTCCATATAGTCCCAGTCACACCCTATGTGCCCTTCGCTCTTGCTTTTCCTACTGCCCAGTCCCTCGCTTCCCACTTCTGTCTCTGAGGTCTGCCTCCTTGTATGTATCTTCACGAGGCGCCCTTTTGAGCATCCTCTTGCCCAGCTGCATAGAGTGTTTGTACCAAGCCCTGCCCTCCTAGCTCCTGACTTGGTTTAGGGGCTCTCGGTGCAGTGTGCTGTTTGCTGATCCCTTCCCCACAGGGTATCTTCTACTTTCCTGGTACCCTGGAGTGCCTGGGAGGCCTAATACATGAGCTGTTATTGGCTTTCTGGAGTCTTCAGCAGCTGCTTTCTTGCCTCTGCCTGCACATTGTAGCCTCCCTCTTCCTCCCTTGGAGGAGTGAGGCCCACTGTAGATTGCCCTTCTCTACTCTGGCTCTCTTAGGACATTGTGTGGCAGCTCAGTGATTAATAGACTTTATTTTTATCTGGTGCCCTTCAGACATGGGATCCTTTGGGATAGAAATGACCTTTGGAGAGGTCATGAGTCCCACCCCCCCACTCCTCAACTTGGCGAGGAATGCTTTTAATAATCTCTAATGCATCCTAAGGAGAGAGGTGTCTGGTCGCCCTTCTCGATTGTCCCCGGGGATGGTGTTACCATAAGCTGCTCTGTTTTTTTTTTTTTTCTCCCATGATTCCAGCTGTGCTTTGAATGATCGTTTCTCCTTCACAGCAGCTGAAAATGTTCTTTCCTAAAGGTCCCCTTGTCTTTTGTGCATCTTTGACCAATTAATAGGCACATTCAGCATTTTGTGTGATATCCCTTGGAATCTCAGTTGGTCCAGGGCCCCAACCCATAATCTCTATGCTATCCTGCTCTGAATTCCCTTTTGGGTCTGCGTTTAAGCATAGCACTCCCATTGGAAACATCAAGGCCAGGCGGCTCAAAGAGCAACAGACACATTTCTCTGTTTGTTTTGCACACCAGCTCTTAGCATAGCCCACTTTGCTGCCCCATGCCTGCCCCACCCCATCCATGCCAGGTCTCTCTAGGTGTTTGCTCTTTTCTACTCACGTGTGCATTTGATTATCCCTCTTTGCACAAATTACTCTGTACTTGGCCCTATCGAGTCTCAATGAACACATACAGTAATGTGTTCATATAAACTTCAATATACAAGATTCAGTAAAGGCAAATTTAAAGACATTTCCCAGTAGTTAAATTTCATTCTCCACAGATTTGTAATCCTTGCCATTTTTGTATCATCTGTGATTCGATTTGCATAATTCCTACTCCATCTTTAGAGTTAGTTATGAAACTATTAGGTCAACTTGGAACCCAACCCCTTTCTCTGGGTTTATGTGGAGTTAGAAATAGCCATTTTGCTGGGGATTTAGCTCAGGAGTGTTAGCGCCTGCCTAGCAAGTGCGAGGTCATGAGTTCAATCCCTAGTACCAAAAAAAAAAAAAGAAATAGCCATTTTTCAGATGTGATTGCATTTAACCCTTTCTGGAGTAAGTTCTTGAATATACCATTTGGTTGTGTAGTTGGGCCAAGCTTCCCTTTCATGATGGGCGGTTGAAATATTATCTTCCCTGCTAACCTCAGGTGATAGATAGTTTGCTTCTTGCCTTTCACTCAGTCATCGAATTTATTCCATCTCAGAAATATTAAATTGTCCAAATGTAATATTTTTTACCTAATCTATAGTGTGTGCATGAACACTATGTTTTCTATCAAGTAACCAATCTCTTATTAATTATCCTGCAAATTTCCACATTAAAGTTCTGTTTCTTCCTTTTCAGTTTCTTGTCCAAGGAAAAGCGTTCATTACTCACAAACAAAGCAGCTGGACAGGAGTTTGTGGGAAAGGCTGCTGGTATCTGTCAAAATGTAGACCTGGACCACTTGCACAATAATAATCCAGGTGCTTGTCTAATGCAGATTCCCGGGCTTCTCATTCAAATCATAGGAGGAAGACCCAGAGCCTGCATTTTCTGAGTGCTCCTTGGAGAATTCTTACCTATCCTGAAGGATAGGTAAGGACTGATTTGATGTATATGAATGTGAAGGCTCTTGGCCTCTCTGGTCAGCTCTTACTGTTTTGCTTTTTGTCTGGAAGTTCTTCATGCTTCCGACAGCTTGCTTCTGGTTTGCATCATGGCTTTATAGCTGGGCTCTTCAAAGTCTTTCTCCACTAGTTCTCTCAACAACTGGAAACTTGGCTGTCTAACCTAAAACTCAGCAATGCAGTGCTTGATTTTAGTTTATTCAGTAGCTTGACATCCTTGGGAGCATCATTAACCCATTTCATAGGTGGGACGATAAGTGGGGACAGACCTGTGAAAGGAATCCTTGGATTTGGGCTCCTGGGAGGCTTTAGACATCCTTTTAGGAGTTTTACTCTCTTCTTAACTGCTGCAGTCCTGAATTGCTGCTCTTTGAGCATCACCAGGCAGACTCCTGATGAGAGCCCCACTTTCCGTTTTCTTTATTCAAGGAATATGATAGAAAAGAGTCCAGCGATGATGGAGTGCTATTTGGGGAGAACATGTGTCTCAAAGCATTAGCCATTGAGGGAGGAGCAAGGGAGCATCTATGCGTCTGCTGGACACAGTGAAAGTTTTTTCCTCCCTCTGGTTATTTTCTGAATGATAGCAACAATTTCTATTAATGGGTGCATACTCTGTGGAGAGGACTTTGCTAAACATTTTGCTTAGATTGTTTTTGTAAATCCTCGCACTAATCTTGAACACAGGGACAGTTGACCTCCTTTCACTGTGAAGCAAAGGACTCAGAGAGCTGAAGGTACTTGTTCACGGTCACACAGCTGGCTGATACTGGCGCTGGGATGTCAGTCCCTGTTTCCTCAACTCTGGAGCCGACACGCCATGGAGCATCTCACAGACAACCATGGGTTCAGTGTGCCCTCCTATCCTGGAGTTCTCCTGAGAGATGAGGGAAATATGTTTTAAAAATTAAT
>RJWT010040096.1:0-12551 GCA_004365215.1 Cuniculus paca
GATCCGCCTGTCTCAGCCTCCCGAGTGCTGGGATTAAAGGCGTGAGCCCCCACGCCCGGCTAGCTCCTCAGATTTGTGTGCGTACTTGTCTCAGAAGGCTCTTCCTTCTTGTTGTTGCCTTTTTCTCTGAAGAGTGCTTGCGTGGTGGTAGGCAGGGTTTTGTTTTGTTTCATTCTCTTTTCTTGCTGTTTGTGTTCTGTCCCGTGTACCTGCGTGGCGGGGCCGGCCTTCGTGTTGTACCCCCACAGTGTTAGGTTGTGCTGGTGGTAAGTAGGTTAAGAGCTAGGGCCAGGACTTTGTCTTGCTCCTGTCCCAGCATCGCAGGGCACTTCAGTACTCTACAAGCTGTAGAGGGTCTTCATGTGTGGCCTCCGGCTGATAGGGTTTGGCACTCCTTTCCTAGGGGAAAAAGGTACACTGTGCAGGGCTTTGTAGCTCTCTACATCTGGACCACTGAGTCTATAGCACTGGGGGGCCTTCTGGTCTTCACCCTGCTTCAGACTTCTTTGTGTGTCTCTAGTAAACACAGTTCTACATGTGGGTGTGAACTCTTTGCATCTGTGTGTCCCAGGCTTGACAGTCTCCAGCTGGGCCTCACTCACCTTTAAGCAAGTTATTAGTTTTTTTTTTTTTTTTTTTTTTAAATATCAGGAATGGAACTCAGGACCTTGTGGTTATAGTCATTATAAGTTTTAGTTATCACCCACGTGCATGGTACCAGCTTATCTTTTGTGACATGCTGTAACAGGAGCACCAGTGCCCACTGTCTCCTAGAGGTTCATTATTTGGATTCCATATTACTTGGTGGCCCTGATACCTGGGCTCTGGTGAATTCAAGTTGTGAATTCAAGCTGTAGTAGTTCTTACTTTTTTTTTTTTTTGTGGCACCAGGGATTGAACTCACGACCTTGCACTTGCCAGGCAGGCGCTTAGACCGCTGAGCTAGATCCCCAGCCTTGTTTTTGAGACAGGGTCTCACTATGCCGTTCAGGCTGGCCTTGAGCTCACTTTGTAGCCCAGGATGGTCTTGAACTCACAAAGATCCTCCTGTCTCAGTCTCCTGAGTGCTGGGATTACAGGCGTGAGCCACCATGCCCCGAGTAGTTCTTACTTTTGCTCTTAGGCTGAGAGTGAGATTGCTTCTTGTGGATGGATACCTACTTGTATCCATCCAAAATTTAATTGTAACCAACTGAATTTCTTAATGGGAAAATGGAAATACCTACTGGCATTTTCATTTAGTGCATAATAATCTGTACTTTTTTCTTTGCCTAACCTAAAAGTTAAAAGAAATTTAGGAAGAAAGAGAATGGTAAGATTGAAACATTGTAATAACAGTAGTCAGGGTTAAGAGGAGCCTCCCCTGCCCATTCTGTGCCTTTCCTGTTTTCCTTTTGTAGCCTATGTTGCTTCCACCATCTGGGCTGGTCCCTTGGCGAGTAAGCACAATGAAGTAGTAACAATAGATTTTCCTGGTACTTTATCTTAAGTGACTTGATCAAGGTAAGATTTAACTCCACCCAAGAGGAAAGTTTCTTTTTTTGTGTGGTACTTGAAATTGATCTCAGGGTCTGTGCTTGGTAGGTGTCTACTGTTGAGATATACCCTATTCTTGGGAGGAAAGTTTTTAGAAATAATATTGTTTATAAAAAATATTGACCTGTAATCCCAACACTCAGGAGGCTGAGGCAGGAGGATCACTGCGAGCTCAAGACCAACATGGGCTACAAAGTGAGCTCATGACCAGCCTAAACAGCACAGTGAGACTGTCTCAAAAAGACAAAAAAAAAAAAATTTTTTTTTAAAATCTTGCTGTTTCTAGTATGTAAATAACTTGCAAGTAAAAGTTTCTTAATTTAGGGCCAGGAATATAGCTCCGTAGCACAAGCACCTGCCCAGCAAGTGCAAGGTCCTGAATTCAATTCCTGGTAACCCCCCCCCCAAAAAAAAAGTTTGTTAATTTAGGAAGCTTACTCCAGAAATTGGTAATAGTGGTTAGTTACTCTGGAAAGGAGAACTGACTAACTGGGAAATAGAGGTTGAGTGAGGAGATATATTTGTACCGTATATTCCTTTGGATCAATGTATTTGTGCATGTGCATTTTTTAGCCTGTTCAAAATATAATAATGACTTTATAAGAATTACTTTGTAAGTTGACATTTTTTTCCACATCAGCTTCCTGAAGGTTATTTGTGGAAGGCTTCGTTGACAGTATAAGTGAGAAGGGGAGGGGGCCTTTTGGAAATACAAAAGAAGGGAAGGAATATCCATTATTTGATGTAGGAATCTGATGCAGCCAGTGAATTCTCCATGAATTGCAACTTCTCTGTTGCAAATCTGATTTTTACAAATTGTCACACTAATGAATTTTTGCCAGAATGATAAATTGTGTGTTCGTTTGTTTTTCTTTTTTGGTACAAAGTTGTAAAGATGTTTTTCCTTCTGAGCATTTCTTCAGAAATGATGGAAGGGCTCTAGACTTCATCGTTTTCATTATATATCCCAGTTTTAATTTTGATTTTTTTTTTTTTTTTTTTGCGGCACCAGGGATCGAACTCACAACCACATGCTTGCCAGGCAGGCACTTAGGCCACTGAGCTAGATCCCTTGTCTTTTTGAGACAGGGTTTCACTATGCCATTCAGGCTGGCCTTGAGCTCACTATGTAGCCCAGGCTGGTCTCTAATTCACAACGATCTTCCTGTCTCAGCCTCCTGAATGCTGGGATTACAGGCGTGAACCACCACACTTGGCTCTTAAATTTTGATTTTTATTCTTGGAGCAAGTTCAGTAAGCAGTTGCAGGTAGGCACCGGGGATCAAACTCACAACCTCACACTTGCCAGGCAGGCGCTTAGGCCACTGAACTAAATCCCCAGCCCTTGTCTTTTTGAGACAGGGTCTCGCTGTGCTGTTCAGGCTGGCCTTGAGCTCACTTTGTAGCCCAGGCTGGTCTCGAACTCACAACAATCTCCCTCCTGAGTGCTGGGATTACAGGCGTGCACCGCCAGGCCCAGCTAGTTGCAGGTACTCTTGATACTATAATTCTGCAGCAGTCTCAGACCAACCAGTGGAAGTTTTTTGTTTTTTTTTTTTCCCTCGGCACTGGGGATTGAACTCATGACCTTGTGCTTGCCAGGCAGGCGCTTAGACCGCTGAGCTAGATCCCCGGCCCTGGTGTTTTTGAGACAGGGTCTCACTATGCCATTCAGGCTGGCCTTGAGCTCACTTTGTAGCCCAGGCTGGTCTTGAACTCCCAACGATCCTCCTATCTCAGCCTCGAAAGTGCTGGAATTACAGGCATGAGCCACCACGCCTGGCTACCAGTGGAAGTTTTATTAACCATTTTCCTGCATCAGATATTAGAAGGCACAGTTGAATGGATTTATATAATAGGATTCTTTGGACAATGGTGTTTTTATTTTCTTTAATTCTTGTGCACCCACCCTAATTGCTTTCAATTTAAAAATGATTGTAAGAAAACAGGGCTGCATTATGTTGTTTAGCACAGAGTAGAAAAGTTGCTTTTGTGTTCCAATTCCTGCTCTAAACCTGGTAACAGCAGTTTCTGCAAAAAGTGCTGTATTTTTTTAAAGGTGTAAAATGATGTTTCAGATTCTCAATGTTAGTGAGTGCTTTTGATGCTTGTTGCTTCTTTTTGATCATTGCTTTTAGGGCTTTCTTTGGACATACTATTATTATTTCCTTTTTTGTCTTTTACTTTTGAGACTTGTAAATTGCTAAATTGCCCAGGCTGGGCTCTACTTTGGTATCACAGAGTTCTGGGATTGCAGGTGTGTGCTATCTATCATGTAGCGCAGGGTGGCCTCCAACTGGTGATGCTCTTGCCTCAGCCTCCAAAGTACTAGGATTACAGCCATGCACCACCAGCCTGGCTTCTAATTACTTGCTTTTGTTTTAGAAACAGTATCTTCCTAACAATTGTTTATTGTCGGTACTATGTGACTATTTTCTAGGCAAAGCAGACAAAAGACAGAAGCTTTCTCTCAGAAATAACAAAATAATAATCCTGTTACTCTCATTCAAATGAACATCTAGCACATTGTTGAATTTCAGTCATAAATAGTGGACAAATTTGTGGATTCTTCACTTAAATTTTTCTGTGTCCTTTGTGCTTGAGTAGTTCTGTTTGTGAGGTTGAGAGAATGTTTTTTCTATAGCATTCCAGGAAGTCTTTGAGGCAAAAGCTCGCATCTGTAGAATAACAAATTAACCTAGGACAGTGGTGGCGAATCTGCAGCACATGAACTGCAGCGGGCTGTTTGTATCTTTGAAAGCTCTAAAGATTGGGGGTTTTCAAAATATATGTCTCCTTAACCAGCTTTCTCAGATCCTAGGAGAGCTTGTTTGAAGTGTCATTATTAGGTCCAAACTGAATCAGAAACTCTGGGGATCCGGCCTATCACTGTGTCAAACTAGCCCTCATGGATGATTTGGATACTCATGCCAAAACTGAGAGCCATGGATGACTTGGACACTCACGCTGAAACTGGTTGACGCTGTTTGTCCTAGGGTGATAAATAGATGCTGCAGAGTTCCTTTGTTCTGCTGTCTTGAGTCCCTTTATGGAACATTGCAACCAACCTCATTGGACACCAGAGGGCGGTGTTGGCACTATTCTGACTGTGCAGAAGGGAAATCCTTGGTCAGTGTCCAAAACTGGCTGGCTGTGGCGCTGTTCTCACAGCACACATGCCCCTCGACGTCTTCAACTTTTCTGTCCTGCCAGATTGATTTGCAAGTGGTGGGAATGTGAAATGGCTTGAGGAGAGGGGATTAAGCAGAACAGTAACTTTGAATATTCTTATGTCCCAGAGAATGTGATTGGTTTCAAAAATGTGTGTGCTGTTTCCAGTACAATGAGTGTCTAGCTGAGGAAGTTTATTTCATGAAATGATGACCCTCTGGGAAATGGTCAGTGAGTGAAGGCCGTGTTGTATCCTTTGAGTCGGAGCTTACCCAGGAATATATAGCATTCCAGGGATTAGGGTTCAACAAATCTTAACTGCAAGAGAAGTTCCCAGGCCTTTTTCCTACTATAAAACCTGATTTTGTTGTTGTAATGTTTTTTCTCCTTTCCTGGTCTTATATTTTTAAATTGGTATGTGTTGTGTGTATGGTAGAGTCACAACCTCCCTTCCTTCTAACTTCCTTTTCTTTCATTTTGTTTTAGTCTAGTAAGTTTTTAAAATTTCTGCATTAGATTTCACAAGTATGTCTGGAGCAGTCGTAGATCTACAGAAGTCACTTAAAAAGATCTTTATGTAATATAAAAATAAACTGAGTTCAGTGCTCTCACCAACTTTACAATTTATTGATCAGTTTAAGTTAACCTATAGTCAGTGATAGATTAATGATTTTATATATGTTGACCAATTTACAGTTAATGAGAATATTAATAGTCATTAACCTTTAGCATATTTAGGCCTGGTGTGGTGTTGCATTCCTGTAATCCCAGCACTCAGGAGGCTGAGGCAGAGGCAGAGGCAGGAGGATTACTGCAAGTTTGACTACAATTTGGGCTACAAAGTGAGTTCAAGGCTGGCCTGAACTGCATAGTGAGACCTTGCTTTAAAAAAGACAAAAGCAAACAAAGCATTTATTAGCACTGTCAAATTACTGTCTCCTGTCTTATGTTACTACGCACAAGTTTACCTTTTAAGTGAGGACTGTTGAAGTTAGGAACCTTGAGGGGGTTGCATTTGATCATTTAGTCAGTAGATACAGAACTACCATTTGAACCCATGTCTTATTTTAAATCCCACATTCTTCCTAAGAAATCATACGGTTTTCATGAGTGTATATTTTTGCTTGATTTAATAGTTCATAGGTGCTGTTTACAGTAACCAGGGATTGAACTCATGACCTCGCCCTTGCTAGGCAGGCATTTATGCCGCTGAGCTAAATCCCCGGCCCACCAAAGTAAAAACATTTTAAAAAGGTGCTGGGCCAGGGATATAGCTCAGCAGCACAGTGCTTGCCTGGCAAGCTTGAGGTCCTGAGTTTGATTCCTGGTACCAAAAAAAAAAAAAAAAAAAAGTGCTATCTGAATTGCACATCTGTCTCATTTACTTTTTTCACTCTGCCCTTTCTTTGAAAGAGATGTATCTACTAGCTGTCTTCAGCTGCTTTTTCCCATTCACTCTGGAACCCACTTTCATCAGACATTAACACATGCTACTAGAACTGCTGTTACTGAGGTATGAGAATTCGCATTGTTAAGGATGAATCCAGGATTATTTCGAGGTCTGGCGCAACAAACTGAAAGAAAAGAATCTGTATCACGTATCACCTGAGATGATGAAGACTTGTAGGAGTAGGATTCAAGTGGAACATAAATAATTTGAACTGGAATATATTCAGTGATTATCTGTTAGATACCCAATTGGAAAAATGTGCATTGCTTCTTGTGCTAAGAAGACTAACTCTTGGAAGATTATTGTGTGAGGGTGAAAAGGAATTTGTTTATGCCAGATGCGGGATAGAACGTGTTTGGCATCTGTCTGGGTAACTACAGTATGTGAAGACTTAGTGGGGTATGTGTTAAATAATGGATATTTAGTAAAAGTTTATTGTCCTTCACTCCTTTTTTTCCCACTCCTTTCAAAAAAATTTTTGTTTTATTGGTACTTTTTCGATATACATAACAACATAGTAACATTTACCATAGGGAGTTTCCCCTTCCCTTTCTCTAACCCTTCTGCCCCTGCTTCCCCGCTTTATTTAAAAAAGCTTTATTTCCATTTTTTCCTTTTTTTTCTTTTTTAAAGATTGGGTCTCATTATGTAGTTCAGGTTGGCCTTGAACTCTATACGGAACCCAGGCTGGTCTTGAACTTGCATGATCCTCCTGCCTCAGCTTCCGGAATGCTGGAATTACAGATATGCCCTACCACACCCAGCTGTTCTCCTTCTATTCTCATCGTGCACTCCTTCATGTCCCTCTTCTTGCACTGAACTGGTATTCTGGGTGTGGTCCACCATGTTCTTTTATTTATTTTTTTTCACCATATTCTTTTAAATGGTTCTCTTCTCTTGCTCTTCTGAGATAACAGAGGAGTCTTTCAATAACATTATGTGAAGGGTTTCCACCTTGGATTTATGGGGTCCAGGATTTAGACAACATTTATCTGTTATCTTCCAACGTCAAATCTTGCATTTTATATTTAGTAAAATGTTCTAGAGTTCACTTATCTTACGAGAATGGCTTTTAGGAAGTTCTTGGGTCAGCAGCTCCCTCTAGAGCTCAGCAGATTGCTGGGATGTTAGGTAATAGTCATAGCCTTTCACATAGTCGCACAGTCTGTCTCCCCAGGCTCATCTGTGCGTTCAGTGCAGTTACAAACAAGATCACATTAAAGATTTTTTGTATAAATCAGTAACTGGTTCTAAAATTTATATGGAAAAGTAAAGGAACTAACTGTACTTATTTTAGACTTATTGTATAAATACAGTAATGAAGATGTGGTATTGGTGAAATGAAGAGACCTCTAGGTCAATGGAAAAGAATAAAATATAGAAAACCCAGAAATAGACTTGCACATAATCTGGTCAATTGATTTTCCACAGAGTTGCACATTTGCCCAGCAAATCAGTAGAATAAGGATAATCTTTTCAATAGATGATGCTGAACAATTAAGGTTTTGTGCATATAAATAAAAACCTAGACTCACATCTTATCCCGCATACAAAGTTAAACCCCATGTCTCATAGACCTTAGTGTGAAAGCTAAATATGAAAACTATGAAACTTATAAAGGAAAACATGGGAAAAAAATATATTTTTTTGCGGCACCAGGAATTGAACTCATGACCTCGCGCTTTCCAGGCAGGCACTTAGGCCACTGAGCCAAATCCCCGGCCCTTGTCTTTTTGAGACAGGGTCTCACTATGCTACTCAGGCTGGCCTTGAGCTCACTTTGTAACCCAGGCTGGTCTGGAACTCACAGTGATCCTCCTGGCTCAGCCTCCTGAGTGCTGGGATTACAGGTGTGAGCCACCATGCCCGGCTGGAAAAATCTTTTGACCTTGGCTTAAGGAAAAATTTCTTCACCATCATCAAAAGATCCCTGCAAAAATGAAAGGTTAGACTTAATCAAACTTTAAAATTTCTTTCTGCTCTTTGATAGGCACTGTTAAGAAAATCAACTGATGTGGTGGCACATGCCTGTAATCCCAGTACTCGGGAGGCTGAGGCAGGAGGATCACCATGAGTTCGAGGCCAGTCTGCATTAAATAGTGAGACCCTGTCCCCAACCCCCCAGAAATCAAAATACAGCACATTAAAGGACAGTGTTCACAAAATGTAAACCATGGATGTAGATCTGTGGTTCAGCACCTGCCTAGCAAGTATAAGGCCCTGAATTCAGTGTCCTGTATTTCAAAAGAAAAAAGCACTTGTTGTGGATTGGTAACTGGTGGTCAACTTAAACACTAGCTTAACTGAATCAGCATGGTGCTGAGTGTGGATGGCCCACCTGAGGACTGTTGCCAGCCTAAAAAGGAGACCTAGAGAGGAAGAGTAGCATTGTGGGTTCTCCTAAGTGAGTGTTGTTGTTTGGAGCTATTGGTTTTTTGGGGGCTGTTGGTTCTGGAGGAGCTTGTCATGCTGGCTCCCCTGATATGAACTCTGCTGTTGTCATCAGGGGAGCTCCGGACTTTGTTGCTGAGAGTGACTACTGTTCACTTTGGGGGAACTCTGGTCCTTACTTTGAGCATCGCTTCCTGGCTCTGGAGGGGAAGCTGTGTGCTGTTCAGTTTCCAGAAGTTTGTCACTTCCTGATAGGAACTCGGCTGTTCTCATCATTGGAGGAGCTCGGGATCTCACTGAGGATGGCTGTGGTAGTTTTCAGGGGAGCCCTGGTCCTTATTTTGAGCATCACTTCTTGGCTTCAGTACAGAATCCTCAGCCTGCTGGCACAGATCCTTCACCCCACTTCCCTAGTGGAAGCGTATGGATTATTGCGAGCTTCCGCTGCTGACCGTGGGGCCTTCCCAGCGCAGATCTGTGAAACAGACTTGCATGAGTCATTGTCGTGGGCCCTAGGTTTTCTGCTGAACTCGTGCAGGTTGTTGCCATTGGATTCAGGCCCTTGGCTAGATTCTCTAGGTCTTTAGTGTTGTGGACAGATTTCCTTAACTTTCTTTGTATTTGACTCCTTGAGTGACTGTTATAAATAATACTATAAATTATGTGTCCTGCATGTAATTGTTCTCCTTGCAACCTGACTATAACAGCACCTAAAGATAGAGACAATATTTACAAAACTCATGTGATAAAAGACTCATATTTCAAGTATATAAAGAAGTCCCAGAATTCACTATTCAAACAATCCAATTTAAAAATAGTTTTAAAAAAGTGATCATTCAATTCACTAAAGATAAAGGAGCAGCAAACACACATGCGATGTTTGACATCGTTAGTTCATTACGAACAAGACCTAAGTGTGGTGTGTCAGCACACTTACTGAAGCACAGGTGCAGCCCTCACCTTCCAGCAGGGCTGCTGGTGTCTCCATGCCAGCCTCCTCTCCAGGAGCAGTGACGGTGCCTGCACTCCCTGTTGGGAATTGTTTGAATGACTTGATAGCTTTGGAACATTTGATTTTTTTTTTCTTTTTTTTTTTTTTGCGGCACCGGGGATTGAACTCACACCTTGCGCTTGCCGGGCAGGCGCTTAGACCACTGAGCTAGATCCCCAGCCCTGGTGTTTTTGAGACAGGGTCTCACTATGCCATTCAGGCTGGTCTTGAGCTCACTTTGTAGCTCAGGCTGGTCTCGAACTCACAACGATCCGCCTGTCTCAGCCTCCCGAGTGCTGGGATTACAGGCGTGAGCCACCATGCCCGGCTGAACATTTGATTTTCATCACGGATTCTAAGCCTGTGGTGTGTCATGATGGTTTTGTTGAGTTTAATGAGAATCTTTGATAATTTATAGAATGAAAAGGACTTATCCTTATTGGAAAGGCCTTTCCTGTACTGGTCGTACTTACAGTGCTTGGATCAAGTAGGAACGAATGACTCAGTTCTGTTTCCATTTATTAGAACTTTAAATCGTGAACGGTTTTTATATGCTTTAAGCTAATACGATGAAGAGTTATAAAAATTCCACTGTTAAAACAGTATTAAGAGTGACAGGAGTTTTACATGCCTGTTGTCACAGCACTCTGGCAGACTGAGATGGAAGGATTACAAGTTCTAGCCCAGCCTGGATAATTTAGCAGTTTAGCTAGACTCTGTCTCAAAATGAAAAAGAGGGGCCAGGGATTTAGCTCAGTGGCACAGTGCCTGCCTGTTAAGCATGAGGTCCTGAGTTTGATTCACAGCACAAAGAAAGCTGGGATGTAGCTCACTGTGAAGGCCCTGGGTTCAGTCCTGACTACCAAAATGAAGTAAGACAGTAGTTGGATCTGGTTTTTTATTTTTCTACTTGTTACATTGGCAATTATTCTTTGTGATTGTTGCAGGTACTTCATCTTCTAAACCAACAATGCTAGCCAATGGTGACCATGCAATAGAAGGGAATGATACTACAGGTAAGTGGTCCCCAGGATTCCCCACATGTGTGAATGAAATGTGCAGAGGAAACACCTTGGCCACACTCCTTTGAAGAGGATCCCTAGTGGAAGCACATGGATTATCCCGAGGGTATTGTTATTGTTGGATGTAAGGACGTCTGCTATATAAAATCTCGTAATTCTGGAAAGAGAAGAATAAGTTTCCTCTGATACTCCTTAAATATTTGCTGGAGCTGTACCAGTCACAACTGGATCTACCTTAAAAATACTCTTACAGGTGCTGAATACTCATCATCATATTATGTTGTATGGAAGCATTTGGCTTCTCCAACTTTTTGAGGCAGGACTCTTCCCTAAATGCAGGCCGTGCTTAGTTTGCTTTCTGAACCCCAATATTAGGAAATCTGCGAGGAATAAATTACAGGTGCTTTCCTTTGTCTTTTGTCCTCAGTCTCTTTATTCTGTATCTTTCCCCTAACTGTTGCCATTGAGATTTGTCTCTAACCCTAGCCCACTAGTCAGACTTTGATGTTTTCAGCTCGCGCTGAGCTCCCATGGGTGCTCACCCCATAGCCAGCACAAACCCCTGCCCTGGTGTCTTTGTGGTGAGCAGAGTTCTGAGTGGTCTAGCAGGAGTCTGTCCACAGGGGTGTATTATATGACTCTTCTCTTAGGTAGCCTATGTGAGAGTTATGTGTTATATTTTTATAAATAACTGCACTTAATTTGCAGTTGACCCAAATGAATTGGCTTCTGATGCTTAGGCACACTGCTAGGCAGTGCTGGGCACACTAGCGCAGTGGAGGCCAGCACTGGACACTACTGTTGTTGTGTTTTTCTTCCTGAGTACCTCGACCATGAGAAGCCTTTCCTGGAGCCACCATGCGGTGCTCCACTCCTGAGATCCCCCCCCAAAAGCCTTAGACTAGCAATGGTAGCTATTCCAGGATTTAGTCTTTTTTCTGTCACTTAAGAACTATTGTATATCTATATCTCTGTACCTCAGAGTTACTAAGTTCTGTTTGTTCTGAATATTAGTTTTACCCAGTGACATTAACAGTAGCAACTGATAATTTAAGTATTCTTTACTTGAAAAGCTGAAAACAACCAGGAGTGCCACATTATTTATTTTCCAGCTTTGTAAGGTGACATTTTTGTGTTTTTCTGATGATTGTAGTCATATGCAGTATTGACTTCCTGAGCTTGATTTGAAAGCAAAGTCATCTATATGAATTGCAGTATCTTTGTGATTAATGAAGAAAATGGAAACTAAACTCTTGAAAAAATGAGTGAATTCAGCTTTCCTTTACGAGGAGACAGTATGAGGGGAAGGAAAGGCTGGAGGTGTTGATTCGATGAGCCATTTGGAAAGAATGGATGCCAGTTTCACCAAAGCAGGAACCAGCAACCAAAACTAGGCTCAGTTTCTTCTGCAGCAGGACATCAAGTCTGCCCAGAAGGAACTCAGTCTCAACAGTGTGTGCACTGCCAGATCTTACTGATGCCAGGGAGAAAGAGGATGGAATTTCAAGACTTTCCATCAGCTGGTGACAGAAGCAGCTCACGTCTGTAATGAACTGTCCAGTGACGTTATGAGGGCGAGTCTTTCTACCTGTGGGCATCTTTCTAGCCTTAGGCAGGATATGACTTTACACCTGCATTGTTTACATTCTGCCTTGAACGTCTCATTACTTTAAAGCAGGCGTTTTACTGAGAATATGCTTGTTTCAATGGATAAGGGAAGAAAGAGGGAGGGGGTGGTGTGCATGTTTGGGAGCATGTTGTGACTTGATTCTGATGTGCCCGTCACTAACTGAGGCGGCTAGCTCACTGCCAGTTTGAAAATCCCCGTTTTGGATTTCCCTCAGAGCACCGTCTGTGGTCCTGAGAGCGGGCCCACTCCACGAATAACATGTAGGGGTGTGTAAGCATCTTGCTGTGTTGAACTTGCTAGTTACTAATCACCTGTGCTTTTCTGCCCTTTCCTTCCCCTTCCCCTCCTTCTCCTGCCCTT
>RJWT010040097.1:0-12555 GCA_004365215.1 Cuniculus paca
AAGCCCTTTGGAGCTCACAATTTGCCACAGATTGCTTCAGATGCTGGACATATAGCTACAGGACTTAACATTTGCCCCACTGGATTTTGGACTTATTTTGGTTCCAATGCTTTGTATTCCCCTATTCGTAACTTTTGGAATGGTAATGTTTATCTTGTGCCATTGCATGTTGGAAGTGTTTAACTTTGTTTTCATTTGTACAGGGGCTTGCAGCTAAGAGTTTGCCTTAGATCTCGGAGGAGACTTGGGACTTGGACTTTTCAGCAATGCTGAAACTGTTAGGACTTTAGCAACTTGTGGAGATGGACTAAGTGTCTTTTGTATAAGGGACGTACATGAGTCTTTGGGGGGCTAGGGGTGGAATATTATGGCTTATATATAGATGGCCCCCCCAAGCCTCATGGAGTCATGGAAGTGGCTGAATCTAGTGTTTGCAATTGATTTGTTGTCTAGTGCTGGGATTGGCGATGTGAGTTCTGCACCCACCCAGGGGCGGAAGGAGGCAGGTTCTCTCTCTTTTGCGCGGTTAGCACTTGCTGCTTGCAGCTGCTTTGAATGGCTGCCCCCCAGTCACGCCACCCTGCCTCCGAACCAGCTGAGTATGGACTGAAATCTCCAAAACTGTAAGATAAACCTTCCCTTCCCTATCTTTGGGTGTCAGATATTTTGTCTCAACAACGAGAAAAAAGTAACTAAGACACTTCTCCACCATGAAATGCTGCTATTCGTCTTTAGAAGTCTTGCTCAAGTGCCCCGCTCCATTGTGCCTTTGCCAATTCCAGGGCATAGTCACTCTGGCCCTGAGTGTTCTCTGGAGCTGAATGCTTTGCTAGCCGTTTTTCAAGTTTCCCATGAAATTTTAAGACCCTTAAAGACAGGAACTATGTCTTAATCATGCCCCTGTTTTTCAAAGTGCCCCTCACAGTGCTTTCTACATGATAAGTACTCAATAAATATTTGCTGAATGAATGAACACCACTTTGAAGATTATGAGGTTATAAGCTGTTGGAACCTTTGCCACCTTTTTATATATATTCAATGTTCAGCATTGCAAGTGGTGTAAAATATTACTAGTTCACTGTAAATAAGTTTATAGATTTTCGTATGTCCACATTTTAAACACCACTGAACTTCTTAAAAATTTTTTGTATACAATACTGGTTATGCTTTTAAGTACTTCCTCTAAATTGTAAACTCTCCTGGGGCAAGGATTGTGGCTTCTCTATGGTTGAGGTGCTCTTTTTGTTTTGTTTTTGCAAATTTTTTATATGTAAATCATTGATGTAAAATAAAAACATTTGTAAACTATTTGTAAACTATTTCCTGGATTCAGAAGTTATTCAGATGCCTTTCATTAAATATAATATGTAATATATGTATCACTGTGCTAAGCAATATGTGAATATGTATATATATTAGAACTGTGTAAACACTGTTTGTCTATATGTGTTTATATATATATATCACTAGAGGAACTGATATAGCTTGAGAAGAAATGATCATATCTAGCAAGTCTTTGATATACCACTATATTCTTAGCAGGTTTTAGTCTTATCCTCCAGTATACTCTTTATGCGAGTGTCCTGCTGTTTTTCTTTGCAGATGTTTCTGCTCTGTACTTGAAGAGAATGAGCAGGATGCCTACTTGTGTGGAGTGATTGAGCTGAAAGACTGGGAGAAGTCATAGTCATAAAAACACACGATTAGGGCCAGGAGCTGGAAGCCTTGTGCATGCAGGTCTTTTTTTTTTTTCCTACAAAAGAAGAAACTGAGGCTCAAGTTTGCACACTTCAATTTGTACCTCATGAAACTTAATCTTTGGGAACCTGAAATTAAAAAAAAAAAAAGAGAGAGAGAGAGAGAGAGCTCACAGGTTTCAGGAAGCATAGTTGAATGGCTGTTTTCCCGCCAGGCTCGCTTCCAAACAGCAGCACTCCAGAGCACACCTGTTGGATCCCAGTGAGTGCGGGCTTATTTATACCACAGATGACATCACCCATCCATCCTGGAAGCCTTAGTGCTCACCCCCTCAGCTTCTCAGGCTTGCTAAAATGTCCCCTGATTTCATCGACCTCTGTGGGTCTTCAATCCTTGACCTTTAAGGCTCGCTGGTGCCAGAATGTCTACAGCTGTAGGATCAAAGACCCTCAGAGGAAAAATCCATGCTTAAACAAGATGAAGACTGGTTGAGTTATTAGGAAAACCAGGCATGTGCCCCAGAGCCCTTGCTCATCTGGAAAGTGCCTGAACTATATCCCAAGTATAAACAACAAGCCCTAAGATCTAAACACAGCACCAGGCAGATACAGAGTTGATATTAAAGTTTGGGTGTCCTGCCTGCCAGCCCAGAGCCACATTCCATGTGCCCACTAAAAAGGATGCGATGTACTGGATACAAAGTAAGTGCTCATTAAATATTTTGGGATTAAATGAAGGCATGAAATGGTAAACAATAAAAGATACAAATAAAACACAATAGCAAAGACAAGAGAAAAAGATAAAGTGAAAGTTTTAAAGTAAAAAAAGGGCTAGACACTTTAGTCTTAAAAATTCAGTCTCAATTCTGCTCTAGATTCCTGCCAGGCAAGGCAAAAAGGGCAATGCCCTGGACTTCATCTAGTCTTTGTTGTGTAAGGGAACATAAGCTTCCCGAGCATCACGCAATGTCCTCACACTTCTGTGTCTGGGAGAAATGAGTCATATGGGAAATCTTCCTTCTATACCAAATTGTCCTTACATCTTGAGGACATCTGAAGCTTGTGCCTTGGTCTGTAGCCAAAGGGATTCTTTGCAACAGTTTGTAGTCCTTCTCCCAAGTGCTACCCTGCAGTCTACTGCAAGAAAATAGCTACATTTTGGTTGCCATTTCCAGGCTGCCTGCAACGGCTGTTTCTTCACAATCCTCAGCCAGGACCCACTGTTTAATCTGAACCTCGGAGCATTCTTCAAATATTTCCTAAGCCCTCTCTTGTTTCCAGTGCCCTTCCTTTGCTAGGCATATAGAGCAGGATGCTAAGATATTTTTGCAATCCACTATACTTAGCACAGGATAGAATCCTTGGCCATGTTATCTCAGGCGCCCCTTTAAGGGTCCCTTAACAAATAAAGTAACCCGAGTAGAATAAAATCCCTGTTGATTGATTGATCTGAGCTTTGTGGTGCATTCAGCCCAATCTTGCTTCACAGCTCTCTGCTCTGGCTCCCTCAGACTCAGCCCATCTATTCCATTTAGGCTTTCTCTCCTGTTTGCAGGCAATGCGTATGGTTTTCCTCCTCTTCTTGCTTGATCTGTGATAGCGTCCATCTCTCTATCTGAAGTCATAATTCAAATTCGAGCTTATCTTCCTCATGAAATTTGCCAAACAAAACATGTGAAGGCTTGCATACTTCAAATTCACTTCTCACACTGGCACGTGTTTCTTGGAGTCCCAGAATCTTAGACAAGGCAGTTAGTTTTGGCTCCTTTTATTTTATGTGTGAGAAAACTAAGACCTAAAAAGGTGAAATGATTTAATTCTCAGTCCTTTGCCAGTGGGTATTTAACCTGCTCATAATTCTTTGGGGTGTTTAGTATCAACTCTGTTTTGTGGACTAAGAGATTTCATTCCCCAGTTCATTGTACCTTGTCTTCTAGATGGTACCATGTGTGTTCTTAATTGATAATTATTTATGAACAGAATAGAATATATTATTGTCAATCATTTTATATTCTATTCCAATCTGAAAGGTGTTAATGAGTTAAGTTAAAATCACCTTAAAGTAAAAATAAATTACATAAAATATTTTTTAGTCATGTGGTTGTTTTAAGGTAGAATTATATGCAGATGTGTTTTTCCTTTTCTAAATCAATCTTATTCAAGCATATCCAATACAAATACTTAGTTTACTTATAAATTCTGATAACTATACCAAAATATGTTTCAATACTGTGATTTTGAAAAGTTTTAAGTTTTTTTTTTTAAATTGATACTATAATTTTTTAAAAATTAATCACCAAGTAAAGAAAGGATCCCCAAGTAGGTGCATCCCTCTTCGAGGTTGCCAAATGGGCAATGAGGGTCATGTTCATAAGAAAGAGATTTATAGAATAGAAAAACAAGTAGTTCTTTGTGGGAGCTTCTGCAAACAGGAGATGTGAGAAGTGTTCAGAACAAAGAAAGGGTCATCCTTGAAAATGACAGGAAGCTTTGATCTTTTTCCTTGCCTACAGCAAGGTGAAAGGGTAGTCTTAAACAAGTCTGATCTGTGTATTTAAGTTAAACAACACTTCCAACACGTATGGGCAAGCAGAAGGATTATTCAAATGGTAAAAAATGTAGGCTCCAGATTTTGTGAACAAATATACCAAGTGTAGAATAAATTTTTTTCCTCTTATAGTCTTGACAACAGGAAATAATGAGTTCTTAAGCGGGTGTGATTAGATAGTGTAAGAATGCAAATTTGACCAAGTAATGAAGCCTGAGTAATTCTGTATAGATTTTTACATTCTTGCCTACAACTTCCAGTTCTATACTTCTTTCCAGCTTGGTGTGCTTCTCAGCCTTATAACCACTGATGTTTTCAACAGATCTTGGAAACAGTGACTCATTTATAAAGACTCATAATATTTAAGAAAACACACACAGAAAAATGAAAAAGGTGTGAGGACTAGGCTTGTGTTTTGACCCATCCAGGGGAAATGGATAAAGCTTTCAAATATATGATACTTTTTAAAGAAATGGCATATTGTTTTTTCAAGATCCAGCCAGGTCCTGTGTAATAATTCATAGAAGCACCCCAAATTGTTAAGTGCTGAAACCTATCCACTGAGCTGCCATAGAGCACTCAAATGCTCGGCACAATAATGTGAAACATTGCTTCTAATGTATAAATACATCATGGGTACTAGGGATTTATGTTTTTGAAGCCATAACTGTTTGCTTTCTTTTTTCTCTTGGCAGTAGAAATTTTTCATCCCTGTTTACATTCCTGCATGGAGGCAAAAGTGACAGTATTGATTCTGTTTTGAAATAGACAAAAGTGTCAAGGAGCTCTACTACTCTTCAGTTCTATCTGTATTTGTTACATGGTGGATTTTGCTAACTCCCAGGAAGATCCAAATGGGGAGATAAGTAGATGACAAATAGACAGTTCTAAGGTTGGACCCTCAGTTTTATTGTTTATTGGACATCCATGTGATCCCTCGAAATGGGAATAATAAAGGAAAGAGATCCTCAGTTCCAGGTAGCACTCACTCACCACCCAGACAAGTGAACAGAGGGGTAGGGCAGAAGGCCAGTTACCTAAAGTCACTAGACCAGAGATGGAGAAGCAGGGGCAGTTTGATGCAGTGTCTTGGTTAGCCAGAGTCCTTAAATCTTTCTTGTCCTGATTTAGGTCTTTAAATTATTCATGAGGTCTGTACACATGTGGAGTTCAGGTCAGGGTACACCACACAGGAATCCAGTAGTGCTGCTGCAATTGTGCAATTTGCACAAAATTATGTGATCAGATTGAAACCTAGCACAGTGCTCTTGTTCACCAAGCTATGTGCCTTGAACAGCCTGTGTTGGTTCACTGGCAGCATCTTGCAAATTTCAAAATAGGTTTCCTGTGTGCTTGGGGATATCCACCGGGAAACTCATTTGGCCTGGGACTCACAATCCACCAGATCCCGAAATTTACGCTCTTGAGATAACCTTGAAAGATATTATCCCAATGATCATAGAGCTATTTAGGACTGAAATAAGAGAACTGGCTCATCATTCACTTAAACCTACAGTATGTCTCATAATAAGACCACCTGTCACTGGTCATGTGACATTTGTGTGAGTCAGAAAAAGGTATATGCAAGCCTGAGCCAACTTTAGCAATTAGAGAGAGAGGCAGATTTTAATCCCCATTCTTCCTCTGGACCAGTCTGTACAGTCACACCTGGTGGTTCTGCCTGTACGCTACTTTTAAAAATAAACCTGGAAACTATTTAGTAAGTGACAGAATCACATTACATTATATATTTTTGGAGTGTTAATTGCTTTAATAATGCACTTATTCATTTTTGAATCTATCAGGGCTGTCAGAAATGGCAGTGGATTGCATCTTGCTCTCATTCTCTTAACTTCTGAGAAGCTCCAGCTGAGGCACAGGAGCGTAAGGGGCAGGAGCTGGAGCCCACCGGGTGCCTTTGACTGCAAATGCTGGTGCTAACTATGGCTGCCCATCATCTCTAATAATTTTTCTTGCAGGAAATGTCATTGCTTCACTGCATTGCAAGAAAGTGATGTCATAGTGTGGGGCCTTGATCCGTTTCCTGACTTTTAACCTGAGTCTTCTACCCTTTTTCAGCTGCACTGCACCCAGAGAAAATGAAACACATTGAAACAGAAAGGCCAACACGGCTCATAAAGCCATTTGAGGCCCCAGAGCGGAGTTAACTTCTGCATACATATTAATGATCAAAACACAGTCTTGTTTGGGTGTCACATCCTGGATGTGGCATGGACCCAGTACCTAGGAAATGGAAAGGAAATAGTCTTCAGGATGTATCTGTAATTTCTTGGCAGAAACTCTTCCTTTTCCTATTTTGGGTTTAATTAGTAGTGACAATCTTAAATTCAATTAGGATGCCTTGGTTGGCTTTTGTTTTGGTGGTGTTCTTTGTTGTTAAACTCTGTGTGAAAATGAATCAGGGAGCCCAAACTGGTGTTTTAAACCTTACATACTGCCTTTGTTTGTCCATGTCTCAGGATTGGTTACAACCTCAGTCCAAATGACATTATGAAGCTATTTCCTGGAATGTCCAGGGCTGAAATTGCTCTGTCAAGAACAACTCTGTTCTTTCAGGGATTTCAGAGAGCAAGAGCTCAGATTGCATTCTTGCTCTGTTATTATAAGTTTTTCCCTGCCAGGAAACCTCTGGTCTCAGATAATTTGCATATATCCAATGAGAGCGATCTACTGTTCTATGGAGGTTTTCAAGACTGCATGACAGCATCGTGGAAGAATCTCATATGGGGAAAGGGGATTTTCCCCCCCTTCCCCTAAGCCTCATTTTAAATAGTTTCCTTCCCACAAGCTGATGTGTCCACATTCAAAGAGTAATAAGTAACCCAGCCCATTTTCCTGCCTTGGCCCTTATTACTAGTTCAGTAATACCAATAGCCACACACAACTGAAAGTAGGCTGTTTAAAATAAAGGTGCCTTAGTCCTTGCCATGGGTAAAGCTGACTTTTTTAAAGAGCGTGATGGAGAGAATTAACCATTTAGCTCTTCTTGGCAAGGTCATAGCAAAATTTCTGCTCATTTCTTTGTGATTGGAATGGCAAGAAATAACCTCATGCATTTCTTGATATATCTGAATATTATTTTTTACATTATACATGGGATTCCAGTTAACTGAAAGCACCCAGTACTACACTACACTTGTTATCACAAAAATTTTATATGCATTTGGGATCTTGAGGGTTTGCTAAGAGCTTCTTGCTACAGGACTGGGAAGCAACTGTTGGACTTCTCTGGTCTTATGGTTGTGTCACAGTGGCTGGAGCTCTAACTCTTGACAAAATATCCCATAGTCAACTTAAATTCTTTAATCAAAGTGTGGATTGCAAATAAGAAAGCAAAATGTAAGTAAGTAAATAACCAGGGTGCCCAATATTGAGTGAGAATGCTCCAGTAATATTAAATTTAATTCAGACATTATACTAACAAAATTGAAGTTCCAGCTTACATAATTATCAAGTCCAGGACTAGATATTTTATGCTGTATTAAGTGACAGATAGACATGTGTTGATTGAAAAGCTGGGGCAAGGAGGCATGTACAGAACTTTTGGACACCAGCATTTGGACTGTGTGTTCTTGAATAAGTCACTTGGCCTCTCTCATTATCAGATTTTCCTTCTGGGAAATGAAGACATTTAAGAGACTAAAGAAAGTGTTAGGTCTACAATTCTTATTCTGAATTCATCATCCTCAAATGAGTGGAATCCATATTAACTGAAACTCAGAGGCATCTAGTAAATTTGTTGAATAAACCCATGACACCTAACACTATTTTTGAGTATTCAAGGTGTGTTGAACTTTATGCCACACACTTTATCTATAGATTATCATTGAGTTCTCTCAATAAGTCTGTGAATCAGCTACTACCATTGGCTGCATTTGACCAAAAGAAAACTGAAGCTGGGCTTAAAATGATAGAGGGCCAGGATAAGCATCCAAGTGATTTGTATTCCAAAGCCTTACCTGTTCTCTGCTACACTACTCCAATGTGTCTCAAAATACAGTGTGCACCAGTTACCTGCAGGAAGGCTTTCAGAGACAGATCGCTGAGATCTACTCCCAGGATTTAGTTCTCAAAGTCTCTAGGTGATGCAGCTATTGGTATTCTGGAGATTACAATTTGAGAACCACTGCACTACGCTACGAAGTCCTACAGGTGCAAGACTAAGACATGGAAAATGCAGGAAGAGCAGATCTCTGACCCAACAAAGAAAGACCGCCTACATTTAGCGCCACACAAGCTGACCCGCGTTTCCCCTTAGGAATGGTTACACTGTAAGAGACATACAGCTCCTGGGCCATCTGATGAGAACTTGGCCTAAGAGGCATCCAAGTCCCTTCTAACAACTAAACTGTTTTGATTGCAAAAGCAAGAGATCCAGAGGCTAGGAGAGAGGGTCATGCTCCCTTAGGAGGAAACCCCTGCCCTGGCTACAATTCAGTGTTTGTGCGTTGAAGATTTGGAGTCACTGTGGTAATGACAAGTGAAGAAAAGCTAAGGAAAATGTTTTCTTAATTCAGGGATTTGGAATTACAGTATAATGAAACATTACAGAGGGAATAAGAAAAATATAAAGAAAACATTCATTCGTTGCAAATTTATACTGCAAATTTTAACATTTCTATGATGACAATGATATAATTTCATTTTTTACAACGTAATATGGAAATTGACAATGTTAACAATTAATAAGGGCCAAAATGTGCAACTGTTTCAATTTTTATTTTTTAAGAACATAGAGAAAAAAAAATTTAAAGATCAAAATTATTTGTAAATATTTCAAAATAATGATCACAAATAAGGCAGATTTAGGAGGAACACAGGACCAAATTTACTGCCCGTTCTGCTGAGCCTAGGCAGAAAAAAAGTAAAAGGAGTGTTTAGTTCTACAGTTTATCAAAGAAAATAGAGTGTCACTTTAGACATTTAATTTGGCCTTTTTTTATGTCTCAGAACCCCCCTAAAGGATGACTCAAATCACGACATCATGGTACCACTTAGGGATGGAAGAGCAATCAACAGAGAGAACAAAATCAGTGGTAGCGGTGGACAGAGGGTGTCAGAAAGTATAAAAAAGAAATACATGTGTAATAAAATATCTGGCATAACCATAAAACAGGAAGAGCCATTGCTTTTGTAGGTAGGGGCTGTCTGAAAAAAGTGGGGAATCTCTCTGTCGAATATTTCTTTCGGTCGTTTGCTGTTTGTTTTATCTGGTTTAGATTGGCATGGGGCTTTTCAAAGATGAAGAGGAGGTTAAAGGGCACTTTCTGAAATCTTTAATTGGCAGCTGAGCATTTTAAACTTGATTAGAAATGAGGGGAAAGAAACAAACATTTCTTGAGCATCTATTAAGTGCCATGATCTGCAGCAGACTCTTATTAGAAATGGTACTTTGCTTTTGCAACATGTGAGGCAGGGGTTATCTCCATTTTACAAATGTGGAACCTTAGACTCAGAGTGTTCTAATACTGATTTACTCAAGGCTGGTCAGAGGGTAAGCAACAGAGGAAACAAACCGCCAACTGTCTGACTTCAGGTCCAGCGATGCACATGAGGATCTTCACGTGCCGTGAGTAATGGTGAAAGTATTTTTCAACAAACCACTGTGCCCTGACATGGGAGTTCGAATCCACTTTTGAACTCTATACTACTTCCTACAGATTCTTCTTGGATCCCATGACCATAGTAAATTCCCTACAACAGGAAAATTGGTTTTAGACTTGAAATACACCTGCCATAAGTTTGAGTTATGCTTTTAGTTATGGCTAAAAGGACATAGACATGAAATTTAACATTGTATCCTGCTATTCTTAGTATATGTGCTGCCAAAGCCAGCACCCTGCTATTCTTTTGAGTCTCACATCTCCAATCCCACATTTCCTGGTCACCTGTGTATTTTTACATTGCACTCACCACCTGCTAATATACTATTTTATTTTTAAAGTTATGCTTATTATTCTCTGTCCTCTAACTTGAATGTAGAGTCTCTATTTTTTGTTTGTTTTTTTTTTCCAGGAATGCATGTTAAGCACTTAGAAGAAAGATCAGCAAGTTTTTCTGTACAGAGTTCCGTAACAAATATTTTATAAATTATGTGATTTCTGTCACAGCCACTCACTGAGTGTGAGCACAGCCATAGGCAATATGTAAACAAGCGAGCATGGCTATATTCCAATAAGATTTTACAGGCACTGAAAGTTGAGTATCATAGTTTTCAAGTGTCTTGAAAGTTTGATTTTTTTCCCATTTGAAAATATAAAAAAGCTATCCTTAGTTTTATGTTCATTCAAAAAGAGGTATTTAGCCAATTTTGGTCCATGGGCTATTTGCCAACCACCTGACCTAGTGCCTGATATGTAGCGGGCACTAAGAAAATGGAACTTATTGGGACTGTTCTAATGATACAGACTGTATCCCGCTACCCCCAGGCACCTGCTAGCTTCCCAGCCCATGAAAACAGTAGCTGATTTAGGCAGTGCTCCTGCCTCCCCAGATCTATGGGGATGGCTATTGCCACAGAGCAGGGCTGAACTCACTACAACTTGGAGCATCCGCACTAGGAGGGATCTTTGTGAGCATCCATCCACTCAGCTCTCAACTGAGTGCTGCCCACGCCAATGGGAGATCAATAAGTTCTTCTTCAGAGAACCTACTGCATCGTTAAAAGCTTTAGATGGCTATTTAAATTGCATTTAAAACAGTAACAATAAAATCATTTGTTTTCCCCTTTAAATAGACTATTTTGTAAACTTCTGAGGGGAGATTGCTTTATCTTTCATCTGGAACATTGCCTTGTTATGAGTGTTTTAAACTACCATCCATTCATAATTGTCTGTATCATTTAATTTATATAACCGCGATATTTTTTGGGAAAAGACGGTTTAAGGAAAGACTGATGTTGAAAGCCAAACTTGCTCTGTGGAGTGTTTTTCCCTGCTTTTAATAAATGTGAAACTTTGCTACCGGTAAAAAAAAAGAAAACACTGTATTGAAGATTATACATAGCTCAATGTTTCATTGTCAATGAAGTCTAGCAATAGGAACAATATGCTATTTGTGTACAGGCCTTTTCAAATATTAACTTGGTGTTTTTCTAATATTCCTTTGTGTTTATAAAAATAAATAAAATATAAATATTTAGCTAAACTTTGAATCATATAAGTTTCAGTTAATGTTTGGTTAATTGAGTAACACAGTGAAATGTTATTCTAACTTTTAGTCCACTTCGGTTTTGCAACTGAAAGCAGTTTGTCTAAAAATCATGCTTTACTATACATTCGATTTAATGATAATTAGGTAGAATGTCAGGTTAGATGGGAAAAATAAAAAATGAACGTTATGACATTTATATTAAATTTTACAATACGATCTTTTAAAAAATCTTTGAACCATAATAAAATGCGATTTTTGTTATTATTTGGTGAGTTATTAAAGATTTTTATGAAATTAGTGCAAAGACAGGGGCTTTAAGCCCTAGAATTATCTACTCCACTTTGTCCTCCAGATGAGGACGTGGATGACCTGATGGAGGAAGTGAACAGCTCTCTTGGTTGTTAGTACTAAGCCAGGATTGCTGACCAACCAGCAAGGCTTATCCTGCACAGGGTACCACCATGCCCATTATTGGGGTGCCATTTACACAGACTTTAGGGAGATCGACGGCCTTGAGAGTTTGTAGTACAGCGACCTTGGCTTTCAGCTATGAAATGCTGAATCAGTGAAAATCCTTGTCATCAAATCCTTCTTACACATTATCCCGAGGTTGACTTTTAGTATCTAAGGTGAGCTGGTTCTACAACTCCCACACCTTGGTTACAAAATCTGTGGATGCTCAAGTTCCCACTTACAAAGAGACATAGTGCACATGCATTTTCCTCCAAATATTTTTGATCCGAGCTGGGTTGAATCTGAGAATTTGGAACATGTGAATAAGGAAGACCAATAGGATTATTTGTAAGATCTGATTTCTCTCTTTTTCTGTAAATTAATGCTCGGTTGAGAAAAAGTAAGAGAAACAGTTCACTTAATAATGTTAGTGGAATCTTTTTTTTTTTTTCTTAATTTAAACCAGATCATATGCTGAGGGTGAGAAATCAGAGGAGTTGAATTGTCATGGTCTCTGCCTCCAAAGAGTTTGAAATCTAGCGTCTAAAGCAAGAAAATGTAAAGGTTGAAATGTTAGGAGCATTCCCAGGATGCAATATTAGTAGTGAGGAAGAAGTGGTCTGCTTTGTCCACAGCTGGTTGAAAGGGAAAAACCCTCTTTTTTTTTATTTTTTTTTTTTTTTT
>RJWT010040098.1:0-12551 GCA_004365215.1 Cuniculus paca
GAGACAACCCACAACGTGGGATAAAATGTTTGCCAGCTGCTCATCAGACAAAAGATTACTATAGTGAGCATATAATGATCTCAAAGATATGAGTCCTCTTAGATTTAAAGACCCAATCCAAAAACGAGCATCTGAGATGAATACACACTTCTCAGATGAAGAAATATAAACAGCAAATAAATAGGTGAAAAAATGTTCAACATTACTGGTGATTTGAGAGATGCAAATTAAAACAACACTGAGATTCCACCTCATCCCAGAAAGAATGGCTAGTATCAAGAAATCAACCAATAACAAATGCTGGAGGCACTGTGGGGGAAAAGGAACACTTCTCCACTCTTGGTGGGAATATGGACTGGTGCAATCACTGTGGAAATCAGTGTTAAGATTCCTCAAAGAACTAGGATTAGAGGTCCCATTCAATCCAGGTATTCCCCTTCTGGGTATCTTCCCAAAAGAATTAAAAACATCATACCACAGTGATATATGTGTACCCATATTTATAGCAACACAATTTATAACAGCCAGATCTTGGAATCAACCTAAAGGCCCACTGACTGAGGAATGGATCTTAAAAACGTAGTATTTTTATACAATGGAGTGGAATTTTTATGCAATATCACCCATAAAGAATGATAAACTGGACACTTTTATAGGTAAATGGATGCACCTGGAGAACAGACTCATTAGTGAAATAAATAAGACACACATGTATAAACATCGCATTGTTTCATTCGTGTGACAAGCTAAAAGGAAAAACATACATATTTGTGTATGTATATGTATATAAAAACAGTTATGATAGTTATACTACTAATTTCTCTGAGTTCGCTGAAGAAAAAGATTTGTACTGCTATTGTTCAAGCAGTTGAAGGCAGATGTCTTGTGCCCTGGGTGAATGACTTGGGGATGACAATGCACAATGTATGTACCATTGTTACCCCCCCGATACATGTGCTTTGAAATCATGTTATAGTTCTTCTTCTTCCTCTTCTTCCTCTTCCTCTCCTTCTTCTTCTCCTTCTCCTTCTTCTTTCTTCCTTTCTTTCCTTCTTTCCATTTATCTTTGAATAAAATGGATTTGAAAAAAAATTAAAAATTAATAATTAAAAAAATTTTAAAAAGAAATAATATTGGCAAACATTTTCTAAATCACATGCAGAAATAGCAAGAGCTCACATTGAAAACCAGTAAAAGAACTGAAACTTAAAGAATAACACCTTTGAGAGTTGATTTATATTTTAAGATATTCAGGTCAGAAAATTTTAAAACAGTATTTTAAGTGCTAAAACGGGTAGACTTGTCATCAGAGGATTTAAAGCTTTCAATTCCAAATCAAAATTATTCTTTAATATTAAGGTGCAGGGGCTATGGATATGGCTCAGTGTACAGCACTTGTCTGGCAAGCTCAAGGTCCTGAGTTCGAATCCTGGTACCAAAACAAATAAAATAACATAAATAAAAATTAAGGCTCGAGCAAAATATTAGTGAGTTGAACTCAACAACATATAAAAGGGATTATATATTCTGACCATGAGGTATTTATCTCCAGTGCACACAGCTGGTTCAATAGTAATAAAAGTCAGTAAGTGAAATCTATCACACAAATAAGCTGAAAAATTATATGATTCTATCGATAGATTAAGATAACTCATTTGATAAAATTCAACATTCATTCATTAGAAAAACTTTCCTTAAACTAGGAGTAGAGAAGAAGTTCAACTTAATTTTAAAAAACATACCAAAAGCTTCAGATAACATCATTCTTTTGGAAAGAAAATAGAAACCTTTCCTGCTAAGGTCATCAATAAGATAAGGCCATTTCCTTTCTATATACCTTTCGTATATCATACTGAAATTTCTAGGTAGTATATTAAACAAAAATGATCAACCAAAATAAAGGGAAATAAAAAGTATACTGATTATGAAAGAAGACAAAACTGTTTGTAAATGAATGTCTGTGTAGGGAAATCAAGAAAACTTCTCAAGAAAAGTCATAAAAGAAACATTTAATTATAGTAAGATTACAATGTTAATATTTTCAATCACATTTCTATATATCAGCAATGATCAAATGGAATTTGAAGTTCAAAAGAGTGTAATTTGTATTGGCATATCAAAAATGAAATATTTAGGTACAGATTAAAAGTGGGCCAGATCTGTAGCAGGAAAAATGCAAGACTTTGATGAAAGCTTCTGAAGCAAAATTAAATAAATGGAGAAATATTGCATTTTCATGGGTAGATAGACAATATTCTCAAATATCAGTCTTCTCTACAGATTACATGCAATTCCAATCAAATGCTCAGCAAGTTATGTTTTGAGTGACTGTGATGTGATGCTAACATCTGCACAGAGAAGAAAAAGACTCAGAATAGTTACTTCAATACTGAAAGATAGAAAAATAATCAAAGAAGTGACATTCCTTGACTGACTTCAAATCTTTCTCTAAAACTGCAATAATCAAGAGAGGTGAAAGAATTAGCAAATGAATGGAAAGTTGAGAGTTTGGAAATAAGTACACATGTTATCAGTTATCTTGACAAAAAAGCAAAGGTAATACAATGCAGAAAAGATCATTTTTCAGCAAATAGCAACTAAAAAACAAGGTACCAACATATGACAAAATGAACCTGGACAGAAACTTTGCACTTTTTGCAAAATTTAATTTAAAATGTATCATAAAAGTAAATAAATATCAAAACACTATAAAACTCTTAGAAGATAAAATAGGGAAAACCTAAATAACATAATGTACAACAAAGGACCTTTCAGTACACCACCAAAGTGTCATCCCTAATAATTAGGAAAGGGCTGATACACTGGACTGTATTAAAAAAAAGAGCTTCTGCCCTGAGAAAAAGAAGAATGATAAGAAGATGATAAAACAAGTCTTTAATGAGAAGATAAAAGACATAAAACAGCACATATATCCCAAATATACAGAAAAAAAAAACCTTAGTAAGAAATGTATGGCTCGAAATAAAAATTAGCAAAAGATCTTATAATTTCAATGAACACTTCAATGAAGAAAACATATAGTAAGAAAATAAAGAAAATAAAAGATGATTCACAACATTTATTAACAAGGAAATTAAAGCAGTGATGAGACATTTCTACACACCTGTTAAGAGTTATCAAAATCCAGAACAATGATGATAAATGCTGGAAAGAACGTGAAGTAACAGGGATTCATTCATTGCTAATAAGAATAAAAAATAATGTAGCCATTTTGAAAGTTATTTTTGGCATTTTATTACAAAGTTAAATGTATTCAATATATGATCCCGCAATTGCAGATTTTAATATTTATGCAAAGAAACTGTAAACTTACTCTCACACAAAATCATGCACATTGACATTCACAAGAGCTTTAATAAGAATTGTCAAACCGATCGATCTCGTGAACGAGCGTTTTCCTGCGCCGGGCCTAAGCCGCACCAGGCCAAAAAAAAAAAATTGTCAAACCTTGGAAGCAACCCAATATGTCCTTCAGTAGACAAATGGATAAATAAACTGGAACATCAAACAACAGAATATTAATCAGCACTAAAAATAACTGGAACTGTCAAAACATATTACTTGGAGTAAATTTAAGTGCATATTGTTAAATGAAATAAGACAATCTTGAAATGCTACATATTGTATAATTCCAAGTCTATGACAACTAGGGAAGGCAAAACTGTAGAATCAGTGGCTATTAAGTAATGAGAGAGAATAAGGGTGATGAATAGGGAGTGTACAGAGTAGTTTTAGAGCAGCGAAGTTACTCAGCATGATGCAAATTCTGTACATAGTCTATCATGGTGGATATATATATATTTATCTACTATAGCAGATCATGAGCATTATTGTGTTCATTAAATATTGTTCAGCAGGTTTTAGCTGCTTCAGTAGAACACATTCTAAATTTTCTCTGAATCTACAGACACTGCTCTCAACCAGGATGATCAATGTCAATGTAAGTTTGTGAGAAGAGATCACGACTAATGTCTTTGCAAAAAAAAAAAAAATTAATGATATAAAATGGTGTCTTAAAATTTTCATTCAGGGTTTGTTTTCTAAATGCATTCTTCATTTCACATACAATGTGGAATCTTATTTGGTGCCTATTTTAATTTTCTTAGCATATGTCTCCACAACCAACATAGGGCAACTACAATTTGAAATAGTACCAAATGTTGAAAACCAGATGCATGCATGGACGTTGAGGTTGAGCCAAGAAAAGTGTCTCATGGCAGGAAAAAAAGCTTCAGTAAATAATGACTATAAGGCAAACATCTTAGCAAGGTATATTTTGTACTGTTCAGTTACTCTCAAAAATGGTCAATTTTTTTCATAAATATATTTGTACATCTTTCATATTTAGTAAATTCTTTATATTTGGATACTATTCTCACAATCTTCTATATGTAATAATCTGTTTATCTAGATTGATATGTTATGACTGCTTTATTTTTATACTTATCTGTTTATCAGGTTTTCTTCAATTAAAATCTCTGAGAAAAATAAGCATCTCTAGAGTGTGCTATCACATGTTTGGAGGCAAATGTAGTGACTTCAAAAAAAATACTATTTTTTCATAGAGAGATGTTCTTCTCCTTTATTCTTCCAACTTTTTTCCTCCCATTTTTTCCATCAAGCTGTACCATATCCTCTCTTTCACCTGCTAGGATCTTTTGTCTTGCTAGTTTGTTCTGATAGGCAAAATGTATAAACCAAGTGCATCACAAATATTATTCTTAAGATTTGCTTTCACATTTGCATTCCCTCTGAGAAAAGAGCTCTGCTTAATTCTGAGTTTTAAAGCAGATATTCATTAAAGGCATATGTTTACCAGATGGCTTTCTAAAATTTTTTGTTAGACATACACTTATAAAAATATCTCACCATTTGCAATTTTCTCCAAAAAATCACAATTATCATAGTTAAAGTTATTTCCTAAATGAAAGTGACATCAATTTTATTTATAGGATGTGTGTTACATGCCAATTAGTTTTGAAAATTAATGCCTGTTTCAGTTTACACAAAGCAAACAAATATCTGCCTTCCAAAGGTATGAGATGCACATGACCATTACTAACAAATCAGTTATAAGAATGTCACTTGGATATTCCGTTCTAAAATCAATGGAAAGGAAACCTTGTTTCCACAGATTAATAATTTTTGGAAATTTCTAATACTTTAAAATGTGTGAGATGGTTGAAGTATGATCAAGCTTTGTGATTTAGTTTGTAACAGGCTGAGATTTATGTTGCTTTCACTCTTTTTTGTTAAATATTTACTTTTGTGCTTTGTTTGCCTTTGCAGAGACTCTCTAAATCATACTACATCCAGAGAAGACCAAAAACCTGTTTCCATGGAATTCTGTACAACTGATAGGATGTAATTTTTCTAAAAGAACTTCTCTTTCTATAAGTGTTCAACTTTGTGAGAATAAGAAGGGAACAAGGCGAAGAGTAGTGGGACTGGGGAAAGAGGTTATGGAAAATTATGTATATACATTCCTCCCAAGAATGTAAATATAATACTAATAAGATATACTAATATACTAATAAGAATTTGAAAAAACATACTAATAAGAATTTGAAAAAGTAATACAATTTTGTCAAAAAATTCCTGAAGTAAGTTTCTCTCATTCTCCCTGGGAATTTTACTTGTTTTGGGGGGAAGAAAGTGTAACTGAGAGCACTGTCAGTAGCTACCACTGATAAAGCAGTCTTGATTGAAACTATGGTAAATTCTAATTAAAATTTATCACTTAATGAGCGGATAACTTGGACAACACTGAAATTTAGTAAAACGGAATTTTGGTTCAAACAGGACATTTGTTGTCCCACAAGTAAGTAAAAATCAAGTAGCCTGTGAGTTAGAATGGAAGAGAACGAGAAGCAAAACAAGATGGGAAACAGATATTCTTAAGAAAAACTCATCTGTTATAGTAAATATTTATTTGGGAAACCCTGGATACATTCCCTTATTATGTGCTAAAGGAAAATTCCACTTGTGGCTCACATGTTGGACCCTCCTGTTTTGCTCAGGCCTCTTTCAGTGAAGAAGAATTGGTTTGAGCAACACATGAAATATATATATGAAATATATATTTATGACAATAAGTAACAAAACTTCTTTTTGTTTTTTTTTTTTTGTTTTTTTTTTTGCAGCACCACGGATTGAACTCACAACCTTGCGCTTGTCAGGCAGGCACTTAGACCGCTGAGCTAGATCCCCAGGCATGGTGTTTTTGAGACAGGGTCTCACTATGCTGTTCAGGCTGGCCTTGAGCTCATTTTGTAGCCCAGGCTGGTCTCGAACTCACAATGATCCACCTGTCTCAGCCCCCCAAGTGCTGGAATTACAGGCATGAGCCACCACGCCTGGCCAAAACTTTCTTTTTTAAAACATTTTTTTATTATGACACTGACATGTCCAACCCATCCACCACTGGTTGGAAATGTCTGCTTGCAGCTTGGCAAGAAAGACAATAATGATATTTTCATCTATAACCTTCATGTTTGTTTGCCTTTTTACCATGAAAATAGGTTTCTGTATATCCATGACTATGTTAACTCGATTATTACATATTTTTCTAGAATACATCACATAAATTCCATGGAAATTTAAACAAAATTCCAAATCATATGGTGTGGTTATTGATTTAAATTATAACATTAGTCCTGCATCTTTGTCATTATTTTTATAATGTTAATCATGATATCTTTTAAAATTTAATTTGTTTTCCCAAATTATCAATATAGCCAAGGAAAATCCTTGCTATTGGCCTTTCTGTCTTTTACTATAATAAACATCATTCTCAGTGTGTATGAAAGCTATTAACCTTCATGTGTTGATTTGTATCCCACCATATATTTAGTTTTTAGTGAAGTGCGTATCTAAATTTAGCAAGTGAACACAATAGTTTATGCTGCTTAGAGAAAGTTTTTTTTTTTTTGATTGAGCTTAATAGTTCTTACATAAATTTGTAAAGTCTATTGGGAATTAGGATATCTTTTATATCTAGTATGTGACTCTATTTTACAGTATCATAAAAGATTTCATTTTTACTAATGGCTATAAAGTCAACAAGTAAAACAATTAAATGTTAAATGTTAACTCTGGAAACACTCAAAATATTAGAGAGCTTACAACATCGTACGTAGCTGTTTACTACATGTTAATGTGCATTATATGTAATACGACAGATAATTATTAAAAAACTACACAGTGGCTTAAATATTATCTGCATTTACAACCCAAGACAATAAATAAAAGCACAGAGTTGTTGTATAACTTTCCCAATTCACAAAGCAATCAAGCAGCAGGGTGGGGTTTAATCCCAAACCGATTCACTCCAACATCATCTTTCTGAACTCAGGTTTGTACAGCTCCAGTGAGAGGTCTCTAGAAGTAAAGTGAAATCTACTCTATACGGAAAAGAAGAAAATTAGGTTTTAATCAAGCTTAAATATTTGATGGCCATAAATAATTCTAACCACAAAAACACCTTTAAATTCTATCTTAAACTTATTCACAATTACATTAACAGGATATTAATAATTTATTTATAATTTTATTTTCTTAATTAAATGAACTAGATAATATGTAGAGTTTTTGTTTCTTGCACATCCAAGTAAATATTTATATTAAGCCTAAAATTTTCCCTAAGAGTTAAATTTAAAAAAGCTTAAATATTTATTCATGAGTGTAAGACATTTACAGTCAGAAATTAATCAAGATAATTCACATTACAAAAACTGATAGAAATGTATGATAAAATCAATAGATGCAGAAAGGAACATCTGCTATAATTTTATATCTGCTCATGATAAAATTCTTCAGAAATTAAAAATTAAATTTTAGTCCTAGAAATGGAACTAAAATAAATTCTAAAAATTTATGTAAATAAATAAATTCCAGCCAGGCAAAATTGTTTATGAAGTTCTATCAAAATAGAAGAACCAAAGGAACATAAAAATGACTTAATAGTGTTTTATAGAAAATCAGAGTAAACCCTTAGTGAGACAACATTACAAACCTACAAGCATAGCTTAAAAACAAATGAATGAAAGCAAGTAAACAACAGTGATTAAACCAAATTTAAGAAATATGCAAATATTTCAGTTAGCATAATATATTATGCTTGAACTTAGTGACTTAATAAAACAGTGCTTGATTAATATTCACAACTCTGTAGGCCAGCTAAACTCAGCTGTGTACTTTTTAAAAAATTTTCTGATCCACGTGTTCAAAGTGACTCAAAAACAGGTGAATCAAATTCAAGGAAATTCGAAAAAAGAATATGTTCCAACTTTTGATAGTATGGTGCCATGCTTGACAATCCTATTTTGTCCAACCCTACATTACTATCTTGTGAGGTTTTCTGTAATAAATTATCACAAAATATGTAACTTAACCAACAGAAATATGTTCTTTCTCAGTTCTGAAGGCTAGAAGTCTATAGAGTTCATTCTTCCTTAGGATTGTAAAGGAGAAATTTCTTCCACGTCTCATTCTTAGTTACTGGGAATTTGCTGGTGGTCTTATGTGTCCCTCTTCCCAAATGTGGCATCCTATCTGGAGGTGTGCATGTGTCCAATTTCCTTCTTTTTAATTTTCCTTTTTTATAATTAGTGGTCTTCCCACACAGTATAATTCCATCTTAAATGACTTTATCTGTGATGACTGTTTTCCCAAATAAAGTCACATTTTTGAGGCAGTCAGGGTTAATATGTTAAGATATTAAATTGAAGGTAAACAATTCAGTACAGAGCATCTTCTATCAAAGAGTGCAAATTTTAGAATTAAAAAATTGACTTATATTGACTTTGAGATTCACCCTGGTGGATTACTGGAGCACATTTCTGAGTGTGGCTGGGTATACCATGGAGATGAGCTTGGAGTCTATGTCTGCTCTCTCATTTTTCTACTCTGGAAGTCTTCCTTTGCTTCTCAGCTGGTAAGAACTAAGTGGTTTACCTCCTCCATTTTCTTCTGCCATGATATTCCGGCCTTGGATCTAGCCAGCCATGGACTGAATCTCCTGAAATCGCAGACTAAATTAAACTTCCACCTTTATGTTGTGGGTATTGGGTATTGATTGTCAGTGACAGGAAAGTTAACTAATAGCTTTCCATACACAATTGATGTTCATATTTCATAGAGTCTATAATTAACAATTCTTCTTATTCACTAAAATTTATTTATAACACCAACATAGATATTCACAGGCATTTATACACATTCATGGGCATGCCTGTATACAGAGAAAAAATGTATAAGTCTCTTAATGCACACTTTCCATGAGGTACAAACTGACAAATCTGCCTTCTTGTTTCAGTCCTCATGCTGTGAAGAGGGATCTTTATTCACTCTACTTAGCAAATATCTTCCCTCTTTTGTGTTGTTTATTGGTGTGGAAGTACTATAGTATAATTAGGAGCAAGCTTGCTGCTGTATGTTTCATAGAAAAACAGTATGTGATAGATAAGATACCATCAGGCATATAGTGGAGATTGGCTTGGGTCAATGTAAACTGATACATTAAAAAATCTATGGTATTTATAAAGTATGTTATAACAGAAATGCTCATAAAACAATGGTATGCATTGATAAATTGATGAATATAATGTGAACAGAGACAAGAATATAACTTTGTTTTCCTGTTGAAGAAATGATTCAATATTGTTTAAATCAGTCTTCATGGTGATGTACCATGACACTGACTAGTGAAAATAATTCAAGTCAACTGTGTCTGTGTATAAAATGAACTCAAGTAAAAGGTTTAATAGAGGTTGATGTATGACTGTATGGAAAGGGTATCTGGAGGCAGGGAAAACTAGATAGGAAGTTGAAGGTAAGTAAAGGAAGCAGATTGCTTCCCTTTCCTTCCAGGATTAATAATTTTTTATTTATTTCAAACATATACTAATTTAAAAAGAAAAAAATTAAAGTGACAAGAATAAGAGGACAGGTGTGTTTGAAGGAAGGAAGAATATTTTGCAGGAGATTTATGGTAATGTGATGGTAACAGCTTTCTGATTTAGAAAGAGTGATTGTAAAGTTACCAGACTAAATCAATAGAAACAGAGTGAGTGGTGATGCCTTTTACTGAAATGTAATGACTACTGAAGAAGAATGCTGAATTGCATAGGCATCAGAACTTGGACTTTGAAAGTATAAAATGGGAGAATCTAGATTTCACTGTTCCTCAAATGATATAGCTATAAAATGTTAGGAAGCCAAAGATCTCATTTTTCTCTCCAGAAGGGACGTGTCCAGAGCACACAGGTACCTTGCTGCATCAGCTCACTTGGGGTCCTTCTCAACACCTTGTTTGCTGAGCCCCACAATAGGCATTAGTTTCCTTGTGCCATACTGCAATACAATCTTTGCTTTGTTTCAACCCTAACCTAAATGCCACCCATTCCTCCAAATCCTGTGTAAACTTTCCCTAATTTTTTGATAAGAAGCTGAATTTCAATTCCATTTCCTCCTTTAAATAAATGAGAATCTTGAAATCAATTTAGTTTTGATTTCCATATTTTATAGAACAGTGATTTCCTTGAAAACTTTTGATATATTCTATTAATATCCAAATAAAAATAAATCTTAGGCAATTTCATGCAAATCTGACATATTGTTGCAAATTATAAATTTCAAAGCCGTTGAATGGATTAGTATCAAAAGCCAGTGGATTAGTTATCCATAAATAATGGATGACAATGAAAGATTGAGTCCTGATTATTCTAAAAATTACACATTAGAAGTAAATTTAAGTCTAGAAAAGGAGATAGAGAGGAACTTTTAACTGAGCATGAAAATATCTTCTAACTCAAAGAAGAAAATATTTTTAGTAGAAATGGCTCCAAGGGTTTAAACTGCTGAAATGACTAAGGTGTTTATTCAGCCTGGAGCACATTGGTAACAGCAGCCATTGGAATTCAGAGTGTTAGTGAAGTGTGCCTTGAATAGAAGCAATTAAGGCATTGTTTAATGCATTGCTACAAAAGAGGAAAAGATACAGTATCTCTTGTAACTAGCTGAGTAGATAATTCTCTCCTGTTATTTAATTTTTTTTAATGAAAAAAAGCATTCCTTTGCTTAAAATGACAAGACAGAGGATTCTGAAAATTTGAGATTTTTAATGAAATTGTACTACTCGCTTATGACAGAGGAGACTGAGTAGATGGGGAAAGGCATGCGGGCACATTAAGGAAAACTTGAGATTTAACTTCCTATGTTGAAAGTAACACAGGAGTAACAAGACTTTGTACTTTCTTCCAGCTACTATGCTTCTTAGTGGTAGACAATAAATGAATAGTGTGTATTGATGGGTGTGGAAAGTTCTTGCTCTTGTCTTTTCTCAGGAGTAGAAGAAAGTGGCGAGGGCGGCAAGTAGATTGAATACAGTGATGATGGAAGCTCAGTTCAACAAAATGGGAACTGGAGCTAACAAGTAGAGTGACAAATAAAAATACAATTGGTCTGAAGACTTTGGGGATTTATAATGCTGAAATAATTGGGAGGAAATATAGAAGGTGATATTAAATGGTCACAACCTTTGAAATTATAATTTTGATGGTCATGGGGTTTTGCTACTCACAAATTCTTGGATATGATAACAAAATTCATGGGCAGAGGTGACTTAATGGAATGCATCAAAGGAGAATATAACAAAGGGAATTAATAATTTTATTTACAATAAAATTTTTACAAAGGCATGAATTTCTGTGTGACATGTTGGTTCATTATAATTTCATTCAAATGATATTTCTAAACAGCCTCTTGTGTCATTGTTTCTTTGTCAAAAATAAAATTCAATCAGTTCAAAATTAAATGTTACACATTTATGTGTGAACATTTCTGAATTTTTTACAGTCTTTTTAAGGTTTTATTCCCTAGTTAAAATGTCAAGGTTAAATTTCTTTAAAAAAATAAGCCAAAATACTTTTTCGTTGATTAATAATTAACATTTCTCATGCCATGCTGGCAGATGTTCTCCTGACACACAATTAATCTTAAATACTTGATCCTCTTCTTCCTATTAGCATATGGTCTGTGTTGTAACCAACACTCCATGGTCCAGATGCAGAAAGTTCATGATAGATGTTCTTCACAAATGTCTACTAAGTCTCTGGAATTTTCCAGGCTGTAACTTCAAGTAGAAATTGACAAAGGAATAAATAATAATGATGTACTTTAACTATTTAGCAAAAAAAAAAAAAAGAAATTAAAAGTGGATAATAAGCACATAGACTCCTCTGTTGATACTTAACCACTTATAGTATGTTAGATTTTTAAAAATTTACACTGTTCATTATGCTATTTTCAGCTAATAAAATGTTTCACTAATAGTTCAAAGATATAATTTAAGGGAAGAACGATTGAATATTTGGGAAACACTAAACTGCATAATTTAGAAATACATCTATCCACTGGTTTGGTAACTGTCTCTTTAAGATGTTAAACAAAGTTTTGAACTGAGAAATATTTCATTTCAGGACACATTAGTTGTAGAAACTCAGGCATTATGATTCACTAATCAAAAGTTT
>RJWT010040099.1:0-12543 GCA_004365215.1 Cuniculus paca
CACTATCTGTCTCCTCTGCTCCCCTCTCTGTGCCTTGGCCCCATTCACCTTGCACTTGCCCATGAATTGCATTCTGTATTTAAAGACTGCCTTGTACAGAAACCTGCTATCCACATGAGTAGCCCCAAGTTCAGCATCCTGCACCCCGGCTGGAGTCAGTATTCTAATTTGGTGTTACGTCTTATGGCCAGTTTGATTTATGTCTTCCCCATCGCACTGGACCTCATATCCCTCTGCAGCCACAGACATCACGCGGCCTGATTGGTTGCCGCATGGTTCTTCATTAGGCTGGCTTGGATTTTACAAGGTGTTAGAGTTTTTAAATGAGCTCATAGGGTCCCTCGCACTGGAGTTTATACCAAAGAAGTTATGGAATGATTAACTTAATAGATGCCGTGTATCCCCAAAGATGACTGGTTTTATTCATGCTTCAGCTGAGTGTCGGTGAATAACAAACAATTCTTTGTAGATTCTGATTGCAGACCCACGCGATTTTACGGCTTTTTTCTGCTGTATAAATGATTGGGTAGCTCATTAAGTTTGCTGTGTTGTATGAAAGGGCTGCTCCAGAGACATGGTGGAGGGAGAAGCAACAGGGAAGGGGGGGTCTTAAGAGAAAGAAAAACAATCACCTTCACGTACCTGATTGCATAATTTCCCACTGATTGACCCTTTACTGCATTTTCCTCCACAGAGCTGCCCAGAAGTTAAATCTGTCTTCCAAAAAGAAGAAGCATCGACCTTCCACCTCTTCTGCTGTGGAGACGCCGCTCTTTGCTACTAGCTTCAGCGGGATTCTGCAGGCCTCCCCGCCCCCGGCCCCACCCTGTCTGCTGAGGGCTGTCAACAAGGTGAAGGACACACCAGGCCTGGGCAAGGTAGGTGCCAGGTGCCGTCTGCCATCTCTGCCATCTGCTCTGTGTGTGTGGTTGGATCAAGTTTGGGAAAGAAGATGAGGGCTCCAACTTGTTAAAATAAGAAGGTGTCAGGGAGAAAAGGAGACAAAATGAAATTGCTTTGGAGGTACAGAAGCACCCCCTTGTCTGTGGTTTCACTCTCGACAACCTCAGTTACCCGTGTTCAACCTCAGTCTTAAAATATTAAGTGGAAAATTCTAGAAATAAATCATCCATAGGTTTTAAACAACTTTTGTTACAGTATATTGCCATAGTTGTTTTAACCTTGTTGTTTATCTCTCACTGTGGCTAAGTTATAAGTTATACTTTAGCATATATATATATATATATGAAAAATATATATATGTGTGTACATGGTTCAGTACTGTCGACAGTTTCTGGCATTCACAGAATGTCTTGGAATATGTCCTCCGTGAATTAAGGGGACTAGATCCTACAAAATTTTCTTTGGTTATGTAAACTAAGTAGTAAATTAAGATGTTCAGCTTGTTGGAGATCTGTTTTGATTTTGACAGGGGAAAAAACAGCTTTGCATTGTTTGACAGCTATAGCCATTTAAGAAAAAAAAAGATGCAAAGAGACAGAGGCAGAGTGGGAGACCGAGAGGAGACTCGGGGCAGGAGAAAGACATAAAGATTGGCTGGTCATCATTTCCCGATGGCGCTTTCATTTCTTTCTCCTCCCCAGAGAAATCACATCTTCCGCATTTAAACCAGGCCTCCAACGACAGTTCTGGGATGCATTTTCAGTCATGCCTTCCTAGTCAAGAAAAGCAATTTTGAGTTGTTATAAAGACTTAGAAAGACACCTAGGAACACTGTTATGAGATACCGCTCAGCTACCTTGGGGATAACTTCATTTTTAAATGTCATCTCTAAACCCTTTCTCTTTTCTGAGATAAATGTCTGGGAGAAGTAACTTAAGGCTTACTTCTTAATGGATAATCTAGCTGGGACTTATGCAAACATTTAGCTGAAGAAGGAGATGGGGGTTTTATTTTGTGTTTTCATTGGAAGTAAGATGGTGCACGCAACTGCACCACTCAAGCTTGGACCGTGTCTTGGGCTTAGGCCGTGTCTTGGGCTTTCTTTGGGAAGTTGCTGGTCATTCCGAAGGGAGGAGCAGTTACACTGTGCAAATGGTGATTTTCCCGACTCAGATCACTGACTCCTGTCCCCTTGACACCTAGACATATTTATGCCCAGGTTCACATCTTCACAAGGCCCCTCAGTCCCTCTGGAAGTGACCCCAGCACCCTTGGTCCCTTCTTCCTTTGTTTTCTTTCCCTTGTCTCCTTCCATTCTCTCCTGTCCTCAATCTCACCATCCCATGGGAAGGCCTTAACTTGATCATAATTTTTCCCAAAGTGTTTACATTTCAAGCCTAGGTTGAATAGAGTAATTGTCACTCTGATGGGAAGCACCTTCTTCCAAAGTTTCCCATGGTGCTGGGTGGAGCAGAGAGCAGTTGGCTGATGGCTTTCCCAGGCCCAGAGGTAAAGGCAAGCCCAGGGCAGTGTCTGTAAGAGCTGCTCCATCATCATTGGATGTGAGAGCAGATGGAGAAAGCAGTGTAGACCAAGAGTCCTCTCCAAGAGAGGACACAGCAGGTGCCGGCCACTGAGGAAGGGTAGATGCCCCAGCTGGGCACATGGGGGTCACAGGGGATGGCTGATATGCCGCTGTCTCAGGAGTATGGGTCTAAGTAATGCAGGGCTTTTGTTTTTCTTTAATTGTGGTAAAATGTACACAGCATAAAACTGAGCATCTTAACCATTTTTAAGTATGCATAGGTTTTATTTTGCTAAGTTTGGAATGTTAATGCTGGAGCTGACTGCCTTAGACACAGAGAAAGCCCATCACTTTCTGCCTCCTGCTGTCCCACTCCTCCCGTGAATAAATGATACCATGATGTCCCTTTGAAGAGACAGCTGATTGCTGATTATCCTGGGCACTCATGCAACCCAATCTAACCCTGCCCAGGACACCTCCAAATTACCCACATCAGAAACTGTCTTCCGACAGCTGTTACACCACCCCGAAACGGTCACTGTGGTTGCAGGTTCACATGGGCCAGGGCCTAAGTCCGAGGCCTTCTGTACCCTTCTTCCCCATCCCCCAGCCCTTTCCCTGGAATTCTGAGATGAGATTATCAGGGCTCCAAGATCAGGGACCAAAGCAATGGAAAGAGGATTTGCACCCAGCATGTTGACCCAGCACTTTGATAAAAATTATTTGGAGGGAAAGGGCACTGATTGCAGCTGGATTTCATAATGTACTACGTGTAGTGACCAGGTATAAAGGACCTTCATCGAAGTCTGCAAAGCATACATTTGTTTGTTTAAAGTTGAAAATACTGTCTCTCTCGCGCCAGTATGTCACAGATGAAGGCATTAGCCTGAGGGCCACAGAAGATGACGGAAGGTGTGGCTTCCATCTAACCAGTTCCACATGGCAGGAGCTAAATCCACTCTCTTGTCCCGCTGAGTATTGGGGGATGGTGGCGGGGCACAAGTGACAGCCAGAAGGGACATGTTCTTGGGAAGATAGTAATCGCATACTTGCTATGTTAAAATTTGTACTGTGATTAAAACAAGAAGTTGCCAAGCACACATTTAGCACTGCTTCTGTCCTAGAGAATGTCTGGCTTTCACATCACCAGCAAGTTTTTACTCTGTTCTACCATCTAGGTGCCTGTCTGGCCACACCAAGACCAACTTCCCCAACTCCTATTTTTCTACCTCCACTGATATTTCACTGTCATTAGGGACTGCAGCTTTCTTTACCCATGTGGAAAATTCCCATCAATTTATCTCTGTTGCATAATTTATATTTTAATATCCCAAAGAAATACAGTGGAGTTTAATATAGAACATCAGTAATTGGTGCTATTTATAAACTGGCATGTTCGAAGCAGCTGAGGTCGATTGAACTGTCCAAGCAACTTGACCCTTTAACCCTGAGCTGGGGCCTCTGGGGTGGGGCAGGGGAAGAGCAGGGACACCCCCAACATCGGAGGTGGCCCCAGGGTGAGAGTCTTGTTACCTAGCTCGGCCACCACCCCTCAGGCCTCATCACCAAGACCTCTCCCTCTGGATACTTGGGAGGTTTTTATGGGTATGGAAGGGATTTTGTGAGTTTATTTAGCGCAGTCCTCTTATTTAGAAAAAGAAAACTGATGCCCAGTGAGGGTAAAAGACTTTCCAGTAGCTCCCCGAGTCAGGATCAGAGGTCAAGACCATCAAGCTGTTGTATTTTCTTCTGTACTACTGGGTGACCACTAGAGACACGCAACCCTTTACAATCTTGAGTGGAATGGCCAGGTGTGGTGGTATGTACCTGTGAGCTCAGGTACTCAGGAGGCTGAGGCAGGAGAATTGCAAGTTTGAGGCCAGTCTAGGCAATACAGTGAGACTCCATCTCAAAAAAAAGGAAGGGAGGGAGGAAGAGAGGAATGGGAGAGGGAGAGGAAGGCAAAGAAAGTCCATCTTGAGTGGAGACAAGAGGATCAGGGGAACACAGTGGCAGCAAAATAACATTGGGACCCCGTTGCCTTCATCCAATGGAGGACACACTTGGCTTCTCAGAGTCAGATCTGGCAGCAAGATGGAGACCGGAGGTTGTCTGTGCCGCCACCCACTCCCACTCCCTCCTGCTCGTGGTGGTGACCTCCACTCCTTCCGCCTCAAGAGTCATTTCTGGCCCCTGAAGTACTTCTTGAAGTACAAGTTTTGCAGAAATCATGGAAGAGTTTGAGATTTGAGAAAACTTCAGTTTAGTTAGAGCAAAGTCACTGGACCCATCTCAAGATCCTCAGCTTCTAAAGCAGTTCTGACACTCAGTAAATATTTACTGAGCACTGGACATGGTGGCACATGCCTGTAACCCTAACATTCTGGGAGGCTGAGGCAGGAGGATTGCAAGCTTGAGCATGGCTGATGCAATTGAAGAACTTAGCATGGACTTTGCACTGGGCATGTAGCTGAGCACAAAGACCCTGAATTCAAACCCCAGTACCTTAAATAATTAAATACATAAATAATAAACAAATAAATAAATAAATATCAAGCATGTACTTCATGTCAAGCACTGTGCTGGGCAGTAGGTTTGTAATGATGGATAAGGAAGAGTATGGCACTTATAATCCATGCCTTCACCACCACCTCTGTAGTACAGAGGCAGCACATCAGTCTCAAAATCTAGTACCTTCTTTCAGCCAAACATAGAAATTTAATCAATTTCCTCCAGTATTGAGGGACAATATAAGTCAGAATTATAGACCTAACATGGCAGCACATACCTGTGATCCCAGCACTCGGGAGGCTGAGGCAGGGAGATTGCTGTGAGTTCAAAGCCAGCCTGCACCACAAAGTGAGCTCACAGCCAGCCTGAACTGCATAGCGAAACCCTGTCTCAAAAAGACAAAAAAAAAAAAAAAAAAAAAAAAAAAAGAATTATAGACCTAAATGATTCCAACTTTACAGTTGTGCAAAGAAACAATTCTAGATGGCCTTGTAAAGACGTTCTTAATGAGTAGATAAAGATGATTAGTGGATCAAAGCAGCTTAGTCTCCAGTTATATTTCATAGATCTGGCTTATATGTAAACGATACCTCTAATCTGTTTGAAAATGGCTCCTTTCCCTAAGTCAGTAAATGCTCTTCATGAAATTTGTTTGCTCAATTAATTAACAGTCATGTTTAAGGTGTATTTGTTAGTATGTCACAGCTTAATGTCAGAGTTCTTTGTCTTGGGCTTCAAGTTTCTGGAGCAAAGCCCATTTTCTGTTTAACTCCCTAAGAATGTGGCTCTGAAGCCACACCAAGCGTGCCTCAATGCTACTAGTGACAATGGTAGCGAGCATGCTCGTAGTGGGACTGTTGACAATACACCTGCAGTTTGGCTGAATCTTCTCTTCCTGGAGTGTCAGAGGGGAAATATATGAGGCATAAAGGGAAGAGGAACCTTCTCTTTCTTCAGAACCTGCAGAAATGCCTTAAAAGAATGACAAATGGCGATCTGATTGGCACCCAGCCCTATCCCATAAGCGCGTTTTGGGAACATTGGAAAATTCCTACAGGTGTATTCAAGAAGCAAAGGAACAGACTCTGTAGAATCTGGAAGGAGCATGAATGATTTGATGGAGTAGATGTGAAGAAGACTTGGTGGAAAAATTAAGCTGGGGACAGGTCAAGGCGAGCTCGTCATGCTTGATGCACTCAGCAAGTAGCTATAGACTCACTGTGTCCATTCTTTAGTAGGCGCCAGTAAAAGAGGCAGATGCAGGAGCACAGTGGCTGCTCTGGGCCACATTGCTGCAAAGCAAAGGGAAGATACACGCTGATCTCCGTAAACTCAGGGCACCCACGAAAATGTTTGATTGCCATTCAGCTTCAGCCACCGCACCGGTGCTATGCATGCTGTTTCCTTCCCTTTTGGATGCCTGCTGAGCCTCGTCTGGATAGAAGACCGGCTGTGCGGGTGAAGGGTCGGCACCCATGTCCATTCGCCTGTGCATTTCGGAAGTGCTGCACCGAGCACACTGTGATACTGCAGCCCAGACAGTTCGGTGGAGCTGTCACAATTGGGGTTTAGAAACAGACTTGCCTGTCCAGCCAGGTTATGTTTCTTATGAAATAAACGCTGGAGCCACTCTTCTGTTCTCCTTGATACTCAATATTAAATCATCCATCTATTATTCAGCGCTCTTTTTCAAACTCAGTGCCAGCTTATTTTGAACTCTCGTAAAACTTACATCCCTCTCTCTGTCTCTCAGTCTCTTTTTCTCTCTCTGTCCGACACACACGCACACGCACACATTTGCACTTATATTATCATGTCCTATATTGCCTAGGTTTAGTTTGAACTCTAAACAGTTGTTTGGTGTCTAAACTAATAATAGTATTGAAAAAATAAAAGAATTACGTGTGCTTTTTTTTTTTTCCTTAAAGACTCTTTTCCTTTATAGATTTTTTAGCATTTTCGGGTAGAAGGCATCCAATTACTGAATCTGTGTGAAATTATATGGAAGACAGAGACAAGATTCCTGTTCAGCTGGTGCTCTGATTATAAGAAGAAGATAGCAATGAGACTTTTAAAAATCGAAATAAGATGTTTTAAAAGGGACTAATATAGCTGTTACTCATTTATTCAGTTCAAGGAGAGATGGTGAGTACAGCTCTCACTTGTTCCGAAGTGAGTCCAGGTTATTTCAAGGAGAAAAATTTCATGCCTTCCAGCCTACCAAGGTGCAGGTTATTTAAACAATGCAAATTATCCAATGCCTTATTATCATTTCTGTCCTTCCCCATCCTAAAGCTTTATCAGAGGGAAAAGCAAAGTCTTCAGGCAGCCTTCAAAATTCATTTTATATATGAAATAAAGAATTCAACTGTGATGGAAAATTCTGGATCCTACTAGTCACTCACCATTACCACTCCATCCTTAAACACTAAAATAACACAGGAAAAGCAGACCGTGAGTTCTCTCCTATTTTGGTATGATGTTGGGGAGTAGGAACGGAACCCTGCATAAACAATACATACCCATTCATCACTATAGCTACCCTGGTAGCTTTTAAATTAAATTGTTAGCTCTTCAGGGAAATAAACTCATGTGACCCACCACTCCTTAACTGCAGTTATTTTTTTCTGGACTCAGTTGGTTTCGGTCGAGTCTGCTAAACTCGGGTAGTTTCAGTGGTTGGTTGGAATTTCTTCACTTTCTTTTTTATTTCTTATTTTGACCCCTTCTCCAACTCATGCCTCAAGAGAAAGGAGACCTGAGAGAAACGTTCTGACCTTTCAATCTTCAATCTTTCTTTTCCCACCATGCTGAGATTGCCACGCTGTTTTCTTGTGCACCGGCCTCTGGGCCACACATGCGCAGTATGCGGCTGTGCTATTGCAGGTACCCAGGCCTCAGGGGATCAGGTGCTGAGATATTTGAGGGGCAAATCCAAAAGACCTAAGTCAGGGCCACTATTTTCCACCCCACCCCCACCGCCAGTATGCTACTATTTTGAATTTAGCAGCTGTCATTTTTGCAAATGAAAAGGAACTTATCCGGAAGGATACTTTCCATTAAAGCCTACTGGACAGAAAAGTCATAAAGACGTGTAAAGAAAATGTGGAGTCATTATTTCTTCCTTATTAATACAACTGCCTTTAATTCTGCTGATCCAGCTGTATGGATATCATGTTCTGTTGTCTTCATTATCAGCTGGAGAACCAGAAGGGCTAAGCAGCACATTTCTGTTTAATTAGATTAGATTTCTGATGAGATGCAGCATTTCTACATATAAAGCATAAAGTACTCATTTTCTGGCTTTTTCTTGCCTGAGATAATCTAACCAGTGAAAAAGGGGTAATAGAACCCAGTTTGGTCCTGTAGCCCAATTTCTTATCTAATATTCTAGGTCTGTTATTGTAGCTTCCAGGATGTGAAGAGAAAAAGAAATTTATCACCCAGTTTCTTTGTGGAAGTTTTGCATTTTCCACTTCTCCCCCTGCTTCACATGAGGAGCTGGGGTCTTCTGAAGAGTTTCAGGGGTCTGCAGTCCCCCTGACATATAGCCGTAGGTACTCTCCATAAGAAATGTCTGTGGGCAAGCTAAATTCAGTTCTTGACGTTTCCAGTGAAACATGTTTTGCAGTCTCCTTCAGTAGGTTGTAAATTTCTTGGGAGGAGAAACTATGTTCATTTCATGTTTTCCATTTTGTGACTTTTGGCCTCAATTCTACTAGCTCTGTATTTTTTAGGTAACTGAAGATGGCAGAGCTGTGTGTGTGTGTGTGTGTGTGTGTGTGTGTGTGTGTGTTTGTGCATGTGTGTGTGTAGAAGGAAGAGAAAAACGAAAAGCATTTTTATAAGGGATTTTTAAAAAACTACCAGCCCTTCCCATAATTGGAAGATAGTCTTGGGGCCTCTTAGATACCTGTAATTCCTAATTAGCATCTTGACTTATGGAATGAAAACATGAGATAAAATGAGAGAATTCTCCGTGGGATAAATGCCACTGTCTCAATTAACCAAAGGGCACTAAGATGGATTATAATGCCAGAATAGGGCTTTTGATCATTCTTTGTCCAAAAACCATATTTTAGTCAAGCTCAGCACAATTGGACAATTATTGATATCAAGAGAATAGTAGGTGTATTTTAACCTGCGTTCTAGCATCTTATCTTCCTATGTCTTTCTAGTGCTAATGAAAGGAAAGTGAATCATGACTTGCTATAATTATCCCATTAAAGTGGGATTAATAGCAAGGTTTTATTAAAAAATGGTGAGTCCAAACTGCTGAGTTCACTAGAAAGTTTTCCTTTATGCCTCACATAGGGCAGAAAAAGCTGCTTTTGCCTACTGAAGGATTTGCATCAAATAGAAAATATCTGAACCCTCTTCTAATGCTTCATTGAGCTGAAATGTATCATTAGGGAGGGGGAATCGTGCTGAAACATTCTTAAAAGCAACACATTTTCCTTAGATTGTTAAATAGTTTCTGAAATAAAAATCCTCCAGCTGTTAACCGTTTGTGTTCCCTGGCTTGATGTAAGTCCATCTCAGCTGGAGTGCATGATGCTGACCTCTAATTAGTGGCCCTGAAATTTAAGAATTTGACCTTACAGATAAAACCAACCACGACAAAATGACTAAGGTAGTATCGAGTGAGGGCAAGAGACAGTGTTCTTTCAAGTCTCTTTCCTGTTCCCTTGGTTTGTCTCTGTAGTTCATCCCACAACCCACGATTCAGACAGGAACCTCACCCACAGGTGGCTCAGCTGAGAGAGTTACCAGGAATGGACACCAGGTGGATTCATGAGCAGCTGCCCTTGTAGGGTGGTGGATATGAGGCGGAGGCTGGTCACCTGCCTCTGTCACTGGCAGTCCCGCTGCTTTCTTCCTATATCACCTGGGGACATTTGTGTTTGCCACCGCGATGTTTTAAATACAGATCATGGGTTATGCTGTTGTGCATTGTCTTACTTTTCTCTCGTTGCTGAGGCAAAATGCCGGACACTCAAAGTTAAAAGGGGAAAAGGTTTATTTAGCTCACAGTTTGTAGAAGTTTCAGTCCATAATTGTCAAGGCAGGATGACACATGGTGCAGAGGCAAGCGTTCATGGCCATGAAATGCAACAAAAGCAAAAAGGGGAGACAAGCCTGTTTCTGTCCCTTATAGTGTATCTAGTCTGCTGGGGTTAGGGTGGTGCTGATCTGGACTATGGACTGATCCAGGCAACTACCCACCCTTAGTCCCAGCATTGCACACTCTAGATTCAACCACCTCTGAAAAAGTCCTATGACCCAATGAGGCTTTGGGAGGGACATCTAGACACACATATGTGAATGAAACAAAGCAGTGAAAATAAACTAATATTCACAATGATTTCTAAAAGACCAAAACAAAACATGTCCTATGTTCTGTGCAAGAAAACATTGTTGTACTTTAACCCTACTCTAGAATAATAAAAACCCAAGGCAAAGTGGTCCGGGACCCCTGGAACTGATTGGGTATTTAATCCCATCCTAGATTGTGTTGAAGTTCCTCTGAGAATTCTGTGATTAGAACACCAAATCAGTGACCATTGAAAAGTTTGGATTTCAACTTCTATTTGAAGAAATATGTTGAGTGTTGACAGAGCATGGTCTATGGCTACACTGCTGGGAGATGTAATATTTCTGGAACTCATGCCCCCCACCTTGTCTGGCCTCTGCTCTTACGTCTCTCCCATCATGGACCACTCTGACTTCTGTGTCCACAATGACATGCTTTTCCAGATAGGACCAAGTGTAGACTTTCCACAATATCCCACCTTTCTCTGACCAAGCTTCCTTTCTTTGCATTTCATACCACATACTACTCTTGGCACAGATTTTTCACATTAGCTATTTACTGCTTTATAGTGCTGCCTTGATTTATAGAGATAGTTTATCAGAGCCTTCAGGCTGTCTGAAGGTGAGGATCTTGGTTCATACTGCTTTCATAGCACCCTGAATGTTTAGCCACTTGTTAGGCCGTGATATGTTTGGGGTGTGGTTGTTCTCCACAAGTTCATGTCCTATAAGCCTAGTCCTCAGAATAGCAGTGCTGAGAGGTGGTGGAATCTTTAGGAGGTAGGGTCTAATGAAAGGTAACTAGGTCACTGAGGGACCCATAGGAAAGGGGTAACATAGTTCCCTTGGGACTTCCATTAAGTGCCTCAAAAGTGAGTTATTGTAAAAAGAGCTTGTGCCCCTTGAGTCTCTGGCTTCCTGTGTCACTGTGTGATTACCTCTCTCAGCTGTGCTTCTGTGATGATGCCATCCCTGTGTTGTGACAAAGTTAGAGGCCTCATGAGAGCCCACCAGATGCTGGAGCCATGTTCTTAGACCTCCAAACTTTGAGCTAAATAAAATCCTTTTCTTTATAAAGCACTCTAGCCCGCAGGTGTTTTGTTATAGTAATAAAAAAATAAACTGACAGCTAGTACTCTCGGAAGTGAAATCCATTAAAATATAGAGTATAACAGAGCCATTATGATAACTTCTCTTGCTTTTCCTTCTCACTTATCCATCATCCATTCATCTGTCCCTCTGTCCCTCACCAGTTCACTCACAAGGCATGTATTATGTGCCTATTTTGGGGCATTCAGATGAGTTAAAAATGGCCTCTTTGCTTAAGTATCCCAGAAATTGCTATTTCAGAGAGTTAGAAGTCATTCTTTAGGTAGACAACGCAAACTAAAAATACCTATTATTATTATCATCACTCCGGCTTATCATGGCAGATAAGATCGAAATTTATGCAAGATAATTGGCTTCCTGGTGAGCTTTCTCCTGCACTCCTTTTTATGGAGTACACTGCAATATTCCGACAGTATCCCTAACGCAGTGTGATGACAGCTGATAGTGTGGCAGTAGGGAACGATATATCTTTGTTTTGCCTTTAACCCTTTGATGTGCTACATGCAATTTCCTTACAATTAGTTCATATGAAGGAGTTGTGGTGGCATGCAAAACATTTGTGCTCACACAGACGCTTTCTCAGAGAACTCACGCATCCTTTTCTTATGGATGGGATTACTCTGAAAGTGTGTGATGAAGATGTGCTTTTCTTTCTATGGTGGGGTGACGTGAGGGGCTTTGTTTAAGATCATATGGAAAGCCATCTACTGTCCTAGATCACAGTCTTCTATCCCCAGCAACTCTTGTGTACTCTCCAGTCTGCTTTTAACGCTGTGGGAGAAACTTCATGCCTTTCAGGATTCCAGCACATCCTCGTCTCCTTTGAGAATGCCCCAGGTAAGAGGAGGGCGGCCCCAAGGGTAGGGGAGATTCTTATGCTGTCTTGAATAATGCGTGTCCTGGAAGGTGGTGCCATCTGGAAGAAAGATGGAAGGGAATAAAGGAGAGTTAAGGGGGGTTTGAACTAATTGGAAGTCTTTAGTTTTAAGCAAAAGAAACACAAACTTACAGGTGACATAGATGATTGGAGGGCCACTTGAGTCTCATGCGTCCACAGCACAGGAAGACTTGAAGTTATTTGTTTTCGGCAAGTATTTCTGCTTCATTCTCCTTCATGTCAGACCAGCTTTCTCCCTCACAGCTGCCAACAGTTCTAACATATCCTACCCTACAGCTTCCAC
>RJWT010040100.1:0-12545 GCA_004365215.1 Cuniculus paca
GAATTTCCTTCCTGGCTGTAATGCCTGTCTCTGGTACTACAGTGTTTCTAATCGGCAAACCACATAGCCATTTGTCATCTTGCTTAGAACTTGGTCTCTCTCCCAGGTTCTTTCCAGTTCTGCCTGTTACTACCCTTGGCTGAATGTAAATGCTTTCCCCAACTAAACTCAGTGATAACTAGCCTCCTAAGTTTCTTGTTTTTTTATAGTTTTTCAGTCTGGGAATCTGAGAAATGGTAAAATGACTAATTGGAATCACTGATTGGCTGTTAATCACTACCTTCCTTGATGTACCACTTCCATAGCTCCCAGCCCATTGGGACATAGTATGTGCCTGCATGCATCCCTTAGTGAAACACAAGCTCTGGCCCTCCCCAAACAGTTCCAAGATGTGGCCTTTTTATCTTCTTCTCTGTCTGATGCATAATAGGCCTTGAATAAATGTACTTTAATTGTATCAGATTGAGACCTTTGACTATTTTGTATTTTCTATTAAAAAGTCGATTTCCATCAGCATGTCTAAATATTTGTTGAATATTCAGCTAGGAATATTACCATGCTTATTTGTAGTATGTAGTCACCAAGAGGTAGAAAACACTTAACTTTCTCAGAAGGTTAACATACATAGGTAAGTTCCTTATGATTTTTTAGATTGGCTTTACTTAAAATAATTAGATTTAGCCAGGGATATAGCTCAGTGACTTAAGTACCTGCCTGGCAAGTGCGAGGTCATGAGTTTGATCCCTGATGCCGCAAAAAAAAAAAAAAATTAGATTTAGTTCATGGAGTTGAAGGCTGATTTGCTTAAATACAATGCATGATGTAGTCCAGTCTACCAAATTTTAAGGCATTACACGAAATGTTTAAGTAATGTGTGCTCGTTATGGAAAATTGAAGGCAGAAGAAACAGTGTACTTCAATCTACCCATCTAGAAATAGTTTGTCTAACATTTTGGTATACTTATCTTTCTTTGATAAGTGAGATTTTACTTTCAACCTACTTTTGTATTTTGGTTTTTTTCCACTTCATTCTGCCTAATTTTGGTCTGTTTTGTTCAACTTGTGATTCCACAGAGATATAGTTATAAATAATAAGCATAAAATTTAATTTTTTCATGGCCACAAAAATCACTTTTATGTAGAATTAAAAAAATTTGCAAACTTTAATTTACAAACCTTTGAGGCCATTGCAGCTTAAAATAAAACACTGTTTTATTCCTTTTTTTAATAAAACAATATTTTATAGTCAATGCTGAGAGCAGTGCTTTTCCTGAAGTAAATGCCAAGTCCTGCCCTTTTCCACACTGGGGCTCTTAAGCTTCCTGAGAAGAATTTTAAATAACTATCACCTTTCCCCCTCTTTAATGAGGCATTAGCTGGGCACAACTTGAAACTAAAGAGATAATAAATGGTGGATGGAAATAAAGAGTAGTTTGTTTCACTGTTAGGCTAGAAAGCTCAGGATTAATATATACGTAGTCCTTTGCCATGCAGGCATCTGGGAACTTGACCAGCTCAGCAAGGTGGAAAGGGGGTAGGGGTAGAGGGACAGGGAGAGTGGCAAGGAGTGCACTGAACAAACCAAGCCTTCAACACATAGCCCTCTGCCCTTCCTTCCCATCCTACTCCAAGGATCATTTTATTTGTTTAGGTCCTTGGGATTGAGTGTTTTCTTATGCATATTAATTACTACACTTATTTCAGAAGATTAAAATTTAATCATACTAAAAACCACTGAAGTAGATATTTTTAAAAAATAAAATTCATAGGCCTGGGGATTTAACTCAGTGGCATAAGCACCTGCCTGGCAACTGTGAGGCTGTGCATTCGATCCCCTGCACAAAAAACAAAACCCAAAAAGCAAAAAAAGTAAAGTTGATGGTACATGAATTATATCTCCATAAAGATAGATATAGAGGGTAAAAGAGATGGAAGGGTCATATCATTCCACTCATTTATTTTAGTAGACATTTAGTAAGCGTTCAGAAATGTTATAAACTTGTTTTGGCTTTTTTGGGGGGATCAGTTATAGTCTGATACAAGAAACATGGTTGAGTTTAAGTAACTAATACCAGGGGAAGGTGGTGTGTATTGTAAAAGATACAGGTAAGTTGCTGGAGAAATGCAGAAGAGATGAATAATTTTAACAGCACATGTTGAGGAAGAAACTTAGAGGAGAGAGATTTGAGGAGGGACTGACACTCATGATTTATGCAAAGTGGGTGGAGTAGGTTGGTGGGTCTGGAATGCTGTGTAACTGCACATCCTTCTCAGGGAGCGTTAGCTGAGCTTTCAGCCTAGGCTGAGTAGCCTGAAACAGAGGATGGAAAAGAGATGCTATGAAAGATAAAGTGTTTTATCTTAGAGAATTTCTAGCAAGGCTAATTTGTCTGTTTTTTCTAGATCCTTTCAGCTAATGGGTATATGTGAAGAGTGAAGCAATGACATAAACAGAGTTGCAGTTTATGACATGTATCTGACAGAGGTGACAGGCCAGGAATATGAGAATGGTGGGAAAAAGTGATTATAATAATGGTTTAGAGAAATGATTTTGAAGGTAGCATGAGCATCACCTGAAAACTTACTTGAAATGCAAATTGTTTGGTCCTAGACCTACTGCACAAGAAATTCTGGGGGTGAGGACTAGTAGTTTGTGTGTCTTAACAGACTCCCCCTACCCCCCGTCATTCTCCAGCATACCAACACCTTGAGTATGTGATTTTAGAAGTATAAATGCTCCTTCTACAGTTGCAGGAAAGTGGCAGGAATGAGTGATGATGGGTACTCACTAAAAGGAGGTGGAGTCTGTAGGTAAAAAGTCTCCAGGAGAGTGAATTGTTGGTAGAGAGGGATTTCAAGTGAGCAGAGCTCACTTTTCTACTTTTCTTTCATTTTTAACTTTATGTCTTGCATCTAGTAATAAACAAGGAGAATTTTTCAATGCACCAAAATATAAAATACTGTATATTTGAAAGTTTTAGTTTTTTAAAGAAAATGTTTGCATCTTGGTTACTACACTTGCTCTTAAAGCCATTAACATATTTTTCATAGCTGTCCACGTTTTTGATACAAACACTATCTCAACAGGAGCATATAACTTGGCTTTTAAAAACTTCTTGTTTGAGTGGTATTTTAAATATCATAGTCAGTGTACCTTATTCACATAGTATAAAGTATGTTGATAACACTAGGAGCTAATGAAAGGACCAAAAACATAACTTAATGGAAGCCTTGCAGAAGTTAATCAGCTACTCCAGAAATTCCAGGCTTCTCGTTTAACTTATCCTGTGTCTCACTGTGAGCATGACCCGTAAACTAGGAGAAAGATAAAGTTTGCAGATGACTGTACCTGTATCTGTGATGCTGCTAGGACCATTATGCCACATGAATCAAAATAATTGTGACCAAATTGCAGGAGTTAATTGGACCTGCTTAAATGGGTTTTCATTGTCAGAAGTGTTTGTTCCACAACTGCTCAAAGGGAACTTTTATTGTTTGATCAATCTTGCATGCCTGTATCTGGCAGCCTAAGCAATTACTTTGAGGATAACAATATGCAACATTATAACAACCGTTGTTAAATTCCTATAATCTTGTTTTGAAATCCTATATTGCCATTGGTTTTTTGTTGTTGTTGTTGTTGCTGTCATTGTTGTTGTCATTTTGCTTTTGTTTTTTAATTGTTTGCTTCTTGATTTTTCTGTTTTTTTCTCTTTAAAATGAAAAAATAGTCTTTATAGCTTCATGCTGGAGAAGTGGTTTGGTTTGGTTTGGTTTGGTGACAAGGTCTTGCTGTGTAGTTCAGGCTGGCCTGGACTCACTGTGTAGCCTATGTTGGCCTAGAACTTGTGGCAGTCCTCCTGTCTCAGCCTCCCAAGTCCTGGGATTACAGGCGTGCGCCACCATGCCTGTCTTAGTTTTGTTGTATTTTGTAAGATAGTGAGCTATCATTTACTATTTCACCTTGACAGACAGGAATGTTAGCGCTAACTTATAGTAATCATACACTCTACCTTCTCTTATTTACTCTTACCAGTCTTTAATATTTGCTATAGAAAGTGTCATTTTTTAAAATTATAAACACTCTTAATTTTTTGACAGTTAGTGGTAGATAAATACAGTAATTTCAACAAACTATTATTGAATATCTACTTCTCATTTCTAAGTTACAGTATTGGCATAGTGAAAACAGACTGTAGCCTCAGGAAGCACAATAGTTAAGATTTGTTAGCAATTCCTGGGAAATGCTTTCTTCAAGCAGGAATTCAATAAATGTGTTTGGCTAAACATACACAATATTCATGATTATTTTCATTGCTAGTTAAAGTCATCTTTAGGAAAGGCTGTCATTACCAAAGCCTGCATATTCTCTTGAGCTCTTTAGTTTTAGTCAGATTTAAACATCAAGACTGGAAGCTGGATGTCACATAAACTCTAACGTAGCAATGCACGTGCAGTTCTGGCCTTTGCTGTTGTGCAGCCTGTACAGAGGGTCGGAACGCTGGTTCTCTGTGAGAACATGTTGTCCTCAGGCCTTTTCAGTTTCATTCTGGAAAGAGATGATACATGTGTGGTGATCCAAGTTTTCCCAGAGACTCTTTGAAGAAGATGATAGCTTATCTGACCCATCTTACGAAATGACTTTGAAAAGAGAAGGCATTCCTGCTTTGAGAGCAAAAGAAAAGAAAGCCTTTTTCAGTTGTTCATGTGTGAAGAAGGATCTCATAGACTTTGTGCAATTTTGAATGAATACCCAGGCCCTTGAAAATTTAAAACACTCCATAAAGGTTTAGAAAGTGATAAAGTCCATAGCAAATGGCTGACATCATTTATGAAAACAGCAGAATATATATATGTGACTTAAATGTATATTTCTACAATTTCGTGATGCAACTTATACAAATAAGATTTGTGATTTATTCTGACCTAACTATGGCAACTTTTACCCTATGAAAAAGAATATAGTTGTCTAAACTTCTTTAAAACTCAATACCCTTTGAGCAAACATTTTTGTCTTTCATTCTTCACTGTGCACTTCTAATTGTTGACCTTTTGCTTATTTCACTGCTTACTCACGTCTTTGCCACGATAGGCAGAATGATGGTTTTCCCAAAGATATATTTGTCCTGATTCCTAGAATTTAGTTGGTGATTAAGGAGACTAAGACTGAATTACACATCTGCTCATCAGTTTACCTTCATAAGGGAGATAGTCCTGAATTATCTGAGTGTGTTCATTATAATCAAAAAGTTTTTAATGTAGAACACAGAGAGTAAGAGAATGTCAGAGTAAAGCCACATTAGTGGGTCTTGGGTCAGGAACCTGAGAATGTAGGAAAACTCTAAACGGTAGAAGGAAATTATTTTACCTTGGAATATCCCGAAAAGAATGCAGTCCTGATGACTTTTTTAGTTTTTGATGCCAGTAATCAGACCCCTGTCAGATTACTGGTGTATGAATTGTTAGATAATTTATATTGTTTTTAAGCCACCAAACTTGTGGATTGTTATGGCAGCAATAAAAACAAGCACATTTACCAATGCTAGAGAAAGGAAGATGCAGTGAAACTCAAGGTGATACATTCAGGAAAAAATGTGCACTAAAGGTGCGTTTCTCTCCAAGAGGGAAATAAAATTCATCCGTGAATTTTAACCCCTGCTCTCACTGGATGTTTACACAGATAAACCACAGTTGCCTGTTGCTGGTGTAATGACTTGAAACGTGCTCCAAGACCACACACCCGTGGTGCAGTTGGCCAGTTGGTTTTATTGAGCTGTCTTTTCATAGCACAGATTTCATCCTGTTTTCTTTACAGTCCATTTCATGATTTTCCATTGCCTACAAAGTAAAGCCCCAAACAGGTAAGTAACATTGCAGTCACCAGCCTTCTGTATTATAAACTTCTGTCGCAGCCTTATGGCATACCTCTTTGTTGTCATATGTACCTTATGTTCAGCCAAGATAAAGTATTTAGGTTCCACAAACCCAACATGCTGTATTGCACTTTTGTCCTTCATTTTATGTCATTTCCTTCACTTCCGCTGCCTTTACAGACATTAAATTACCTGCAAAATCAAGAAACCTTCCTGATCAAATAAAATTGGTGCACTGTGCTTTTACACCATGCTGTAACTTGTACACCTTGTGATATTAAAATTTATTTTCATCTCATTCTCTTGACTCAAAACTCATGGCATGCCTGTCATCCCTGGGAGGTTGGGACAGGAGGATCACAAATTCCAGCTCAACTCAGCAATTCAGCAAGATCTGTCTGGAAAAAAAAAATCAGTGGGAGGAGAGGGGCTGTTGAGAAGGTGAGTGGGTACAAAGATCCTGGGGTCACACACACACACACACACACACACACACACAGTCTCTTCAAGGATCTAGTAACATCTCTGGGATCTTAGTAACCTATATAGCTTATACAGTTAAGCTAACTTATATAGTTAGTACTCAATAAATAAATATTCAGTGGATGAGTGATTATTTGACCTGCACAACACACCACAAAGGTGACTTTGTTGCACTAACCCTTTAAACTGTGGTACTCTTAAACTGTGGTGCTCTTGTAAGAATTTTTTTTTACTTTTTATTTTAGAAAGCAAAACAGAAGAAAAAGGATAGAAATAATACAGAATTTAAAAAACAGTAAAAAATCAACACTAGTTAATACATTCCATTTTGTTATCTTAGAAGTAGTTGTTCAGGTTACAAGATCTAGGCATAAAAAAAGATCAAACAATTAAACAGTGACAGCACAATTTGTTCTTTTTGATGAACAGAGATTAGTAGTATAGTTATCTTGCACATATATACATACATACAGTTGCATGTGTAAACCTACATACATATAATCTTTTTATTTCTAACATTTCTCCTTTCCCCTATTCCAGTTGTTCTTTCCTTTTGAGCCCCTTGTTTCCCTTTCATTATTACAATATCTATTGTACACTTTGGATCTTATTGCTCTTCCAGTTTTTTATTATTTATTTATTTTTTTTGCTAGGGAGACAATATGATATTTACAAATGTGAGTCTGATTTATTTCACTTATGAGTATAGTTTCAAGTTGCCTCCATTTACCTATAAAAGTCTCAAGATTATCTTTTTTATAGCTGAGTAATATTCCATTGTATAAAAATACCACATCTTTTTTATCCATTCTGCAGTTGATGGTCATTTGGGTTGTTTCCAAGGTTTAGCTATTACAAATTGTGCTGCTATAAACATGGGTGCACATATATTGCAGTGGTATGATGATTTTAATTCTTTTGGGAAGATACCCATAAGGGGAATGACTGGACTGAATGGGACCTCCAGTCCTAGTTTTTTGAGGAATCTCCAAAGTGGTTGTACCAGTCTATACTCCCACCGACAGTGGAGAAGGGTTCCTTTTTCCCTACAGCCCCACCAACATTTGTTACTGGTTGATTTCTTGATGGCAGCCATTCTTTCTGGAGTGAGATGGAATCTCAGTGTTGTTTTAATTTGCATTTCTCGAATGACCAGTGCTGTTGAACATTTTTTCATGTATTTATTTGCCATTTGTATTTCTTCATCTGAGAAATGTGTGTTCATCTCAGATGCCCATTTTTAGATTGGGTCTTTGAATGTGAGGGGTCTAATGTTTTTCAGTTCTTTATATGTTCTAGATAAAAGTCCTTTGTCTGAGGGACAGCTGGCTAAAATTCTTTTCTATTCTGTGGGTTTTCTTTTCACTGTGTTGGTGATTTCTTTTGAAGTGCAAAAACTTTTTAATAAGATGAAATCCCAGTTGTTGATTCTTGGAAGTACTTCATGTGCGGTTTGCATTTTGTTCACGAACTCTTTGCCTACCCCTATGCTTTCAAGATTTCTGTCTACCTTGTTTTCCAGTAGATTTAGTGTTTCTATTTTAATATTTAGATCTTTCATCCATTTTGACTTCAGTTTAGCGCATGGTGATAGACATGGGAAAGTTTCAGTTTTCGGCATGTACAAAGCCAATTTTTCCAGCACCATTTATTAAAGAGGCTATCTTTCTTCCAATGAACATGTTTAGCCCCTTTGTCAAATATAAGGTGACTGAGTGTCTTTGTAGTTGTGTTTGCCTCTTCTGATCTGTTCCATTGATCCTCAAGTCTGGTTTTTTTTTTTTTTTTTGCCAGTACCATGCTGATTTTATGACAGTTGCTTTGTAGTATAACTTCAAGTCAGGGATTGAGATGCCTCCTGCCTTACTTTTGTTGCCCGGGATTGCCTTTGCTATTCTAGGTCTTTTCTGTTTCCATATGAATTGTAGGAATGTTTTCTCTAGATCTGTATGGTATGTTAATGGTATTTTAATTGGGATTGCATTAAATCTGTATAACAGTTTTGGGAGTATGGCCATTTTCACAATGTAAGTTCTTCCTAACCAAGAGCAATTAATATCTTTCCATTTTCTGGTATCTGCTTCAATCTCCTTTTTTAGAGTTCTATATTTTTCAATGTATAGTTCTTTTACATCATTTGTTAGGTTGATTCATATTTCATTTTTTTGGATGCTGTTGTGATAGGTATTATTTCCATGATTTCTCTCCCAGTGAGTTTATTGTTTGTGTATAGGAATGCTATTGATTTTTGAGTATTGACTTTGTATCCAGCTACACTGCTGAATTTGCTTATTAACTCTAGTATCTTTTGATGAAGTTTTTGGTGTAGAATTTTGTGTGTGTGTGTGTGTGTGTGTGTGTGTGCATGCCAGGAATTATACTCAGGATCTTGCACTTGCCAGGCAGGTGCTGTAAAATTTTGGTACTCTTTAAAAGAATAAAAACAAGAGCAAAAATCCACTTTGGCACTATGGAAGAATTTTTTATATCTGTTGAGTTTTTCTTTTTAAATAAATTTTTTAAACAATCTTTTATACCATTACTTTTTTGTCCCCAAGCATAAACCTTAAAATTCCATTATTTTATTCCATGGAAACTAAAAACATCAAAATGGCCTCTGTTTTGTTTAGTTTTTTCATGGCTCCTCTTGTCAGAATTATTTTGGGCAGAGTATCTATTTTTATTCATAAAACATTGGAGAGACTCTGAAATTTGTACTGTGGCAAATCTCAACTTCTTTTGGCTTTAAATATTTGATTTTTCTCTTAACATTTCTATTTCCTGTCATTTTAGGTTGATTGTTTTAGTGAGTGGATGCTATTTAGTTTGACCTTGCTGTATAAGTCTCTGTGCAAATGTATAAAGTAGAACTTGGAAAATGTAAAGCACTATTTAGACAAGATGGGTTGTTATAATTTTTATCATCACTTTTTACTCTGATTACAAAATATTCATAATATGATGATGGGAGTAATTTCACTGGGAATTTCCCTTTTTATAACAGTTGTCAGAATTCAAAAATCTTAAAATTGTTGGTGTAAGTTTTAGTGTGATCAGCAAAACATGTCTTTCATGCTGCATAGTAATTTATGGTTAGTTTACTACCTTAAAAATGGGAAAACACTTTTTCTCAAGATGAATGTGTTCATCCTGATATTAATATCTTACATATGAACTGTCATCATTAATTAAAGTAGTAAACTGAAACCATTGATGAATCAGTCCAAACATATTTTTTAAAAATTTTAGTTTTGAAATATATGAAAATGTTAATAAGTATCTGGAAACTAAATTTTTAACTATGGCAGTACTAACTTGGTTTCACATACTGCTTGGACGCTTATGTTAGATTGGGGTAAAGTGAACTTATGTTAGAATATCAGAAATGCAAAGGAAGACCATATTTCAGAATGTGCCTTTAGGAATTAAATTCTACTGCATTTCATTATGAATCAATAGGAGTATTTTGCTTTCTTTGTCTTCAGGTCGGCTTTAAAGTAATGAGCTTATATAGCTGCTAACATTTTCTCCAGAAAGGAGCTGTTCTGTGAGAAACCTGGCATCCTTAAATGTGACAGACATATCTTACAATGTGCAGCAACAAACTTGCATTATAGCCTTAAAAACCAGTCTTCAGTGAATTCATGTAGCACAAAATCAGTCTCAGCCTAATCATGCAAACTGTGCGAGATTTGACCTGACCATAGTCCACTTTTCCAGAAACTGGAGCACCACTCTCATGTACATAGATCACATTCTCATCTCCTTGTACAGTACTGGGTGTTCTGACGCATTCTTGTGTATTCTTTGAAGAGAAATTCTTTGCTTGTTCCATTTCTACCATTTCATCCCATTTTCTTATTACATGTAGTGAATCACTTCATTCTTTTAAAGACATCAGTTCACAGTGTGCAGGGTCTTCTGATTCATACCATCAACTTGGGACTTATTCCTGATAGTTTTAGTGAAGCCACCAGTTATCACTGTCCTTATTGATAGGATATGCTTCACTTTGGAAGTTTTTAGCTCTCTGTATCAGTCAGCTTTCCTGTCACTGGGACAAAATACCTGCCATCTACAATTTAAACAGGGGAGATACTTGTTTTGGCTCATAGATTGAGTTATTTTTCTCCATGGTTGTCCAGCTTCAAGGCAGAAACAACGTAGTGGAAGTGACTAGCAGAGAAAAGCTATTCATGTCATGGCATTCAGGAGGCAGAGAAAGAAAAGAGGAGCCAGGGAAAGGAATATACCCTTCCAAGTCAGGTCCTTGAAGACCCACCTCTTCCAATTAGGTCCTACCTCCAAATATGAGACTTTTGGGGGACATTTTGTATCTAAATCATAAAATTCCATCCCCAGCCCCTAAAAGGCTCGTGTGCATCTCATTAGGCAAAATGCATTTAGTCCATTTCTAAGTCACCAGAGTCTCAATTGTTATGCATTGCCAAAAAATCCAGTTCTAAAGTCTCTGAGACTAAAGACATATTCTTAACTGTGAATCCCCTGAAAAATCAAAAAGAAAGATAAACACTTCCAGTATACAATGATACAAGGTAACAGACCTATTCCAAAAGAGTTAAATAGGGAAATAAAAAACAATTAGGACAAAGCAAGACTGAAAACAAGTAGGGGTAAACTTTAAATCCTACATATTCAGCATTCAAGGCAGATTATGGTGAGATGTCAGCTCCAAGGGGCTTGGCTAACCTGGTCACTATAAACATTGCCAGTCTCAGCCCAGATGGCCTCTCTTTGGGGCTGGCTATGCTTATTGTCTGTGACTTGCCATAGCAGACAATTCACATTTCTGGCATCTCCAACCTCCTGAAGTCTCTACTGCTGCTGTGACTTCACTCTCATAATTCAATGGACTTCCCTTTCAAGAGCGTACTGCCTGGCCTCCCCAGCCTTCTTGTAAAACCTGGGTGGAAACCTCCATGACCCTACAACCCTTGCATTCTGCATGCCTAGCAAACCATCACCATGTAAAAACTACCCTAGCATCTGCTGCCATTGAGAACAGTAACTGCGTCTCCTTAGGCCATGACTGCAGCAGCCTTTGAGTGCCTGGATGACTGAGCACCAGGAAATATTTCCTTAGACAACCCTGAATGAGCTGGGCTTCCTGGGGCTCTCTTCTAAAAGTAACATATTTTAAAGTTAAACAACTTTATACCCTTTAATCTGCAAGAGTGGGATCTGGTCAATTCCTGAAATGCCTTCAAGTCATCTTCCCTATTGTCTTGATGCAATGTACTTTGCTTCTTTTAATGCTAATCTTTTCTGCAACCATGGTCTCCTTTGCACCAACCTTGTAGGCACTTCATTTCTGCAGGACTGAAAACTGTTTTGGTTTTGCCTTTTGCATATGATTCTTACTGTAAATCTAGCTAAAAGCAGCAAGCAGTACCCATGCCAAGCCTGAATGTTGGGTTGCTTTGAATTTTTTTCATCTACTACCCTAATCTCAGTCTTCCCAAAAGTCTCAAAACATAGGCAAAATACAGACAGATTTTCTGTCACAGTGTTACTGTGCATGATCTGTAATCCAACTGCCAATAGATTCCTTATTTCCAATCAAAACCTCCTGAACATGTCTGCATTCCTATCAGCATCTGGTCTTCTGAGTTCTGACCAGTATCACATACCAAGCACTGCTCACAACATTCTAAGACAATGATTGTGAACCTATGGCATGTGTGGTACAGTGGACACACAGACCCCTCTTTGTTGGCATGCAAGCCAAGTCACCCCAGTAGCTGAACATCAAGTAACAGTTGTTTTTTCTAAACTAAAACCTCAGAATTGAGGTTTAATTAGAGTATTGTTACTTTGCAGTAAATAAGTAGGTTTGGGGTTATAGTTGGGCACTCAGACTCCAAAAGATTTGTCACCACTGTTTTAGAGCTTCTCTTATTTGCATCTCCAAACCTTTCCAAACCCCTCATAAAAACCAGTTCCAAAAGCATCTGAATCATATAGGTACAGAGGTTACTTCACTCTTGGTACCAATTTTCTGTTTTACTTATTACTGGGACAAAAAGCCCAACATCCACAATTTAAAAGGAAGAGAGGTTTATGTTGGTTTATGGTTTCAGCCTATGGTCGGTGGGCCTCAAAGCAGAAGCAGCATGGTGGAAGAGCCATACATCATAGTGCCCAGGAGGCCACTGCGGAGAAAGGAGG
>RJWT010040101.1:0-12548 GCA_004365215.1 Cuniculus paca
CGTGGTAGGGGGACCACAGAGGTGGAGTTCATAGGTGGAGAATATCGTCTATCATGGGTCCTGTCCTTGTTTTCCTTCTTGTACTGTGCAGATTCTCCTAACTCTCTTTGGAGATTCCTACAGCATGCTTATTTCACGCCTGTTTGTTCTAGGTGCTTTCTTTTTTGTATATGGGCCCTTATTATTGTTATTTATAGAGAATCCCGATTCCTACTTGTGTACCAAGTCTTCACTGAACTGTGTTCTTTGGTAGTTTATTTTCTCAAAAAATGCTCGCAAGATTTCCCTTATTAATTATTTAATACTCTGAGAATTGTTTATTTTTGGTGGCTCTAAAGCTCCATTTGATGTCTCCCTTTCCTAGGAATTGTGTGCTCTTTGGCTACTTTCTTCTGAGTTCTGTATTTTTCTTTCCATGATAACAAATAAGAAATTCTTCTCCTAGACCCACTTTCATAAAAAAAAAGTAAGAAAATTAGGTTAGTTGCTGATTAGAGCTGGAGAAGAAGATGAATGTTTCCCTTCATGTCACCAAGGGAAAGTGACCTTTTCACTGACACTCTATTAACTTGCCCTGACCCAAAGAGTTACAAGAATCTCCCTTAGGAGAGTTTTCCTTTTACAGCAGATTAAGCATGACAACCTTTCTTGTTAATTAAACCTTGAGCGATTGACCTGGAAGCCACCTAGCAGCTCCAAGGCCGAACTTCTTCTGCTGTTTTCCAAGACCCTTTCCTTGCAGCTATGGAAACCACCAAAAGCCACTTTGCACTTGGAGGATCAGGATCGTAGAGAATGGAGATGGAGTAGGATTGCCACTTCTCTCCCCCCGGGTACATCTCATCACTAGTCCTTTAAAATCTTTGGTCCAGCAGAAAGCTCCAAAGTAGGCTTGCATTCATATGCATTTCTTAATGGAAAGGATCCATTCAAGGAAAAGAATAAGACAGTTTTTTACTTTGGACTTCTAGATGCTTTTCCAGAATCCATGCTTTATGACTGTGTTCAGCATCAATGATGACACAAGAGAGAAACTTTATGTTCCGTAGCCCAGCACGACATCCTGCTGAGATGGAGGTTGCCAGGCTCCCCTTAGAGGCGTTATCAATCTGTGTGTGAGTCTCCTAGTGTGCTCCTATTTGGCACTAGGAAGGGAAGTGCAGTGTTTTCCTTTGGTGTTCAAACTCTGTTTTTCCCACAAGGATTACCGATCCTCTCCCAGGTCGATTATCCTCTCGCTTTGACTTGGATGACACTGGGAGTGGAGGGATCAGTGGGTAAACTCTTTCCCAGTGGACCCCTTCCCTAATCCCTGTCAGGAAGGAGGCGGGCTGTCTGCACAAAAAGCATGAGGCACATTTGTTCTTAGCTTTGCATCTTGCCAAAAATTCTGCAAGTGGAGCATCATTCACTTTGATATCCTATGACACATGTAAACTTGAACACACGTTATTGTTCCCTTCATTTGCCACTGAGGTCAGGGCTGTAAAACAAGACGGTAGAATGTCCTAGGCAACAGACATCTATAAATATTCAGTTGCATCTTGCCCAAACATAAAATTGAATTATTTTGCTTAATTCCACTAACAAACCTTTTATCATGTGTGGTTTCATATAGCTCCTCTGAGATGGATACATTCAGCGTGATCTTTTCTTTCCTTTTAGAGGAAGAGAGAGAGCAAGAGCAAGAGAGCAAGAGCGAGAGAGAGAGAGGGTTTCACTACAGGAAAAAGTAGGGAAAATTTTCTCTCAGAGTTACCTAAGAATGAAGTACCAACACTTCATTTTTGTAGTTGCCATGAAAACAGCAGATGACAGGTCATAAGAAGTTACAATTTTCATAACACTCCCCTAGCAGCAAACCCAGTGAATCCTTTCGTGATATTTCTTTTGGGTGTTGTTAAAATAGACATATACATAAAGGTATGGGTAAAGATATAAATGTAGATATACAAAAATACATCATGAAATTCACTGTTGGGTAAACTCGGTATAGTTTGTTCTATAATATTGATTTAGTTTTATTTCTTTTTTCTTTCTCTTTTTTTCTCCTGTCTTTTGTCATTATTCTGCCATTATTCTGTCATATATTCTATATATATCCCTTCTATTTTTTCAGTTAAATGGATTGAATTCAACCAAAATTTGGGTCTGAAATCAGACAGTCCTGGGTTTGAACTCTCTCCTACCCTGGAATTTTATATACACAATCAGAAAGCAGGGCTCCTGAAAAAGTCATTGGCATGGAAATAATTGTCAGGGCTATCAAATTCATGTTGAAGTGTTTTCTTTGAAAATGTAATGAAGAGGGGGAAAATTGCACTGTAATAGATGCAATTCATCCATTCAACAAATAACATTCAACTGCCTTCTAAATACCAGGCACATTTTGGAGGCTGAGACAATGACAGTGAGCAACATGTAGCACCGATTCTTCCCCCAGGGTAGACTCCATTCTAATGGGAGAAAGCAAATACATAAAGAAAGGAAAAAATATGATGTGTTAGATGCTTGTAAGTCTTAAAGGAAGGAAAGTGAAGTGTGGGCTCATCTACAATCGATAATCCCATGACCCTGGGACTAGAGTGTACACGTCTGGAACTTGGCTTTGTCCTCTAGGAAGGGAGTGTGTGGACTAGCGAGGCTTCAGTGCTGCCATCTCATGAGATTTCTCTGGAGCTCTTCTCTGGTTTCGGTGCATTGGCCATGGGGTTTAGAATGACCTTCGCGTAGGCGCTACTCCAGCTCCACTCACTCGGGGAGGGAGAAATTTAGGTCAGGAGACGAGTGTCTGGGCAACTGGTTGGGATTCATAAATTTCCAGTAATTGCTTTTGATCTATTCTATTGGTTTTCTTTCTTTCTTTCTTTCTTTCTTTTTTGTCTTAAAACTCAAACTTGAATAATCAAACAACTATATATTAACTTTACCCAACAGACCTTGGACCACCTGTTTGTTTCCTGCTTTCCTGGCCAAGTATTCCTTCTGGGAAAGACTGATTGGAAACGCAGTAGGATAGAACTCATTGCTCCCTTTCTCTGTTCCATCTGTCTCCCTTTTCTTCTGGGAGATGCCTTGTTCACTTCACATTACTTCTCAAGTTCAAGGTTAAGTTCTACACCTGTGCTGCTGATCCGCTGCTTCTCACTCTTCTCCCAGATGTGGCTCCCACAGAAAGCCGTAAGTTTTCTCGTCTTTCCCAATATTGTACACCCCTCTCTCTGTTGACTCTCTTCACATAAGCTAAAAAAATTCTCATGTCTTTTCCATGGAAAAACCATTCTTTTCCTCTGGATAATGCCCTCATCATCGCTTTCCATTCACAGCAAAGTCTTTCTGAAAACCAGACTAGTTTTCTCATGCCCTCCTACTTATCCCTGTAGATTTTTCAGGGCACAGGTGCAGATATCCACTCTAACTACGTTTGAATATGGTTGCATCAAGATCTTTAATGATAAACTTATTGCCAAGTATTGTTGCCACTCTGTTGTGTATTTTCATAACTGTCTATAAAACTAAACACTTGGTTATTATCCAAGACACCAGCCTCTGATCCACGAGCACTCCAATATTCTTTTCTAGTCTCCTTTTAGAATCCTTTCTCTTCCAGCCTCAACTCAAGTTCAGTCTCTCTCTCTGTCTCTCTCCCTCTCTCTCTCTTTCTCTCTCTTTTGTCTCTCTCTCCTTTAGTTTTGCACATACTAGACAAGTATTCTACCACTGTGCTGCACTCCCAGCTTCTTTCCCGCTTTTTCTCTTTTCACTTTAAATTGCACAATTTCAACCACTACATGAGGACATTCAAATCTCCATATACAAAAACTGCTTTTGAAATCTTTACACTTGGTTCCTCATGGTACTTGCACACATGAATATGGACCTAGAGCTCAGTGCTCTAGACTGTCAATATAACCTCACCTCAGATGAACTATCTCCTCTCCATTGGCAAAATGCTCTTGTATTTTCTTTTGTAATGAAGGGCTTCCATCTACTCAAGTTTATGCCTGTTGTATTTCCCACATTCACACTTTTGGATCTAATCATTTATTTAAATGTGTAGTGATTGTCTGGGTCAAATGTTATCTCTGCTTCTCAATAGTTTTGTGACTTCAGATGTGTTAATTTTTCAGTTTTTCACATGAAAAATTAAACTTTTATACATATTATAAAAGATTTATTTTGTTTGTATATGTGTGAGTATGTACACATATCTTTTACCAACACATGGTATTATCACACTTAGATTTTTGGCACTCCCATCTATATAAAAAAATATAAAATTCCTATCTCAATTTAAATGTCGAATACCACAGGGTTTTTATGGGAAAATGTGTACAGATTGGGCAAGTGCTTAGAAAAAGTGCCTGGTATATGCTAATCCCTCAATAAATGTTAACTAGTACTTCTATTGATCTAGGATTTTTTTGTAATGCTACAATGCAAAATCGTATCAGTTTACTTATCAATGCATATTTAGTTTCTAACTTTTCACTGTGAAAAAATCTTGCTCCATGAATCTATTATTATTCCACCTCTTTGCCAGTAATTGATTTGAGAATGGGCACAAGACAAACGGCGATCAGGGCTATGTGGATTATTGGAAATGGTTTTCTTGTTTCTAAGGCACAGGAAGACAGAGGCCAATAAGAACCACCTAGTGGGTCTGGATACATCTGTGAAGACTCTTCAGGCGTCTGATGTGGACGCATTGGCCCTGACACAAACTTGCACTTGAATTACCAGTGCAGGCCTCCGGCAGATCTCCAGCCCCCAGCATGCAGATGGTCGCTTTGCGTTCTTGTACCTCTGGTCTGGCCGGTGGCTACTGGGACTCTTCTGCTTCTGACCCCATTAGCCTACCTAGAAACTCCTTTGTATAATCATACATACATTTTATATTAAATCTCCTTCTATGCTGAACCCTAACACACGGATATTACCTGTCTGTATAACATCCGTGGACTAGGTGCACATTCATCTCACTAAGAGGAAGTACAGTCTGTGATCTAAGTTGACAGGTTAAAAATGGCAGATGGAAGACTGCAAAGAACTAGACTCTTGAAGTTGTGGGGAGCCCCTGGTTATTATAGGTGTGCTTTTCACATAACCCCTAGATTCAGAGGACAGTGGATTTCCTGTCAATAATTGCTAGATCTAAGATTTCTTTTACCCATGGTCAAAAGAATTCAGGAACTTGTCCAAAATTGTTTTTCTTTTTTAATTTGCTCTCATTAACAATTGATGAAGATTTTTATTTGCCTATGACTTTGTTAACATTGGTGTTTCCAAATCTTTAATTATTTGAACACTTTATGGCTATAAAATTGTAGCTCATTGACATTGCAATACAAGTCTCTGTGATTTTCTAGGTATATAAATGTTTAATTCTCCAAAACCACTTTGGGTTTATTTATTTTTATACAAATTTGTTTCTTTCTTTTCTTCTCTTTTACATGTAAAATAATTTCAATACCTTGTTGAAAAGAAACAACTGGTAACAATTTAAACATAATAGAAGTTTTTTTATTTTTGACATTTCAAATGCTTGGAAGCAGTCAGCTTGGGAGTCGTGCGGTCCTGCATAGCATAGATTCAGACTCCTGCTTCCTGATTTCAACAGCAAATGGCTTGTGGCTTCATCCACATCAGCAGCACATGAAGAAAGAAGAAAATGAGTAGAGAGGACAAAGGTCCCAGGCCAGTTATCAGTTAAGGAAGACACTTGGAAGCTGCTATCTAAAACTTGCACTTAAACTGCTGAGTCTAATCTTAGGTGTCAAGTGGATGTATAGGGGATAACTTAGAGGAGAAGTGTTTCTAACATTTCAGCATCGTTGTATCTGCTTACATGTTAGTAATTAGATTAGGAAATTTACTTTCTATTGCCTCATTCTTTGTTTCTTTTGTATGTTGGTTTTGAATTTTATTAATGACTGCCCTATTTATTGAGAGAATATTTTTAATTGTCAATCTAGTGTATTATATTAATGTATATTCTAAATTCAAACCATTTTAACAGTTTTAAGATAAACTATCTTTAGTTATGAGGTTGTTTTACCTATAGACACACACATGCACACACACACACATACAATGAACACAGTGTAAATCAATTTACAATTTTACGAGGCATTTTTGCACTTGTTTCACAAATTATAGTGACCAATGATTTGCAACATTATTAGGAATTTCATAATATTCATGAGCAACTTTAAGTTTTTTTCTAACTTCTGAAAGAGTTTTATAAGGAAAAGTTCTCTTTTTTCTTAATAACTTGGTAAAATCCACCAGTTAAAACATTTGGATTTGTAGATTTTTCTGTTATGATTAAATCCCTTTAATTGCACACGTCTATATGGGGTCTTTATTTTTATTTTCATAAGTAACTTTTCTTAACTAAGATATTTACAGATAATTAATATTTTGTGTTTATAAAATGCATCATCATAAAACTTATGTATTTCTTTTAAGTTTAATTTCTCAGAACAACCTATAATTATGATCATTCTATTCTCTTCTTCCCTCTCCCTCCCCTTTTCCCATAATTAATCTCTGTAGAATTTTGTATATATTAATAGTATTCTAGAATTTAATATTTAAAATTTTTTTTAGAATTTGATTTTTATTTCATTGTTCTCTACTCTTTTTCTGTTTTCCATTACATTAATTTCTTTTCCATTCATTATTTTCCTACTTTCTTCAGTATTATTCTATTATTTTTCTAGTTTATTACCTGTAGTAGATGATTAATGTTTAATCTGTCTTCAGTTCCATGTTAGAGAATATGCTGTGGTCTGATAAAATGAATAGAACCTAAATGACATTCTCAGAAATATTTTGGAAGATGTCTGGGCTTCTGGCTTAAAGACATTTTGGACTTGAGATCTACCATTTTGCTCCTTTCCTATCCCTAGGGAACTGTCCTCATACACCGGGTGTGACATTACTCAAAGCACATCGGTACTCCATTCCATAGGTATGGGCAAGGACAGAAGAGGAAGGTACATTCCATTTCCTTTAAGGACATAATTCAGAAATCATACCGTCACTTTCATTCTCTGCCATTTCATTTTCAAGCCTAGAACAAAAGAGCAACACTATCATCGACTCTTTTATTGACTTCCAGAAGTTGCCCACACATACCTACCCCCATAAATATATATTAGTAGTTTTCCAATGAACTAATTCATTCTGGCATATTCATCTCTACCTCTCAATCTATATTCAAATCATAGCTCTAGCTCTTCAAACTGTAGTATCCATGCCACCTAAATTTGCTGAAACTTGTGATCATTTAGAAAAAAGGGAAAAAAGGACAGATCTGATGAGACTGTGCAAAGGAGGAGTGAGTGAAATGTACAGTTAAGTGTATGGCACTTGGTAGCATCCAGTAAATGTGCACCTCTGAAAGTGTACAGGAAGTACCTATGGACTGTGTGATCACCAGGGTGATTTTCAAGTTCAGAAGAAAATGCTTTGCAATGTTGTTGTTGTTGTCTGCTTTGGAGAAAAAGGACAATGTTTTCTGAAGGCAATAATTCTCTAATCATGGTAAAGGGAGATATTTTGCTTCCTTATGGGAAGAAAAAGAGATGCAGTAAATGTTTAAGGGGTTTTTTTCAAGGCCGCAAAGTCAGTAGCTATAAGTCTTAAACACAAGTTGAATTATTTTTTACTTTTTATTTCCTTAGAATGCTTTTGACCACATCATTAAACTGTATCACCTGACATTGACCTGATTTTATCATAGAGCCAAAGTATTAAAAGAACACTTAAAAAAAAAGACAAAAATGTTTCTATGTAGTAAATCTGATGTTCTTGCTATTTCCGTTAAGTTTCTATTGTCAGTTTTTTGGCTCAGAATAATGCATATGAAGCTAAATAAATCATGATTTTCCTTTACAACATATTGTTTCCACAAGAGGAAGGAGCTTGTAAGGAGTCTGGCTCAATTTTTCTTAACATTTTGTTTAGTATTTATCAAAATCACTACCTAAGAATAAAATGAGGAAGGTTTTTCTTCATAAATTCATTTAAACTAATTTTGAAAATATAGGTTTACAGATTTTTATTACTAGTCCTTACCTCACAAACTGGTAGATTTAAAACTTAGAATTCATATGTCATTCAGTACAGACTCCCTAGAGTAAATGTTTACTGCAGAAAACATAAATCAGTTAGGCTGTGTATGTTTTTCCCTAGATTAGTATGAAACGAGGCATGAGAAATGTACCTTTACTTGACCTGAAGAGCAAGTATGTGATTTCTTTTATACCATAAGCTTATATCCAAAAGCTTACCTAGAAAAAAAATCTCTTCTAAAGCTAACAATATCAGTGCAGGTAAAAGGAGAGGGTTTATAGGATAGAAGCAGAACACAGACAGCCACACAGACAGACAGACAGACAGACAGACAGACAGAAAGAGTACAGGGAGAAACATTCTCCCCAACAGTTGTGGGAAGTCATCTTGTTCATGTCTTTAAGATATTACTTACCACATGGGAGACAGAGAAACATAAATGAATTAATTTCACAAAATATAAAAAAAAACCCACTTCAGTTGAAAATTTGCACTTCTCTATGAATACACTTTTTTTTCTTTCTTAAGAGAAGGGATGGGGCTGGGGATATAGCTCAGTGGCATAAGTGCCTGCCTGGCAAGCCAAGGTCCTGAGTTTGAGTCCCTGTACCAAGAAAGAGAGAGAGAGAGAGAGAGAGAGAGAGAGAGAGAAGGGACACACATAATTTGAAGAGTTGACACATTCGAAGCTTGCCTTTTCGGCCTTCCTGGATCCATCTGTAGGTAAGAAGCTGTTATTTCAGGAAGGAAAGAAGTTTAATGCCCCAAAAAGGGCAGGTCCCAGCAAATGCCAGATGCTAGACTTCTGTGTTACAATGACTATCTGACAATGATGGTGTATTGTTTTCTCCAGTCAAATATACCTGGCTTCTAACGGTTAAATACAGTTTCACATAAGCAGTTTATGTTCTCTATTTCTTTCCCTCTTACTTCTTTTCTATTCAAAGTTATCATAATTTAATTTCCCAACAAAACTGTTCTTTCTCAATTGAAAAGTTAACCTCTGTTGATTTCTATTCTAAACGAAGGAACATAAATAGGGTATTTTTATATATTTGGCTGACTATTACAACCATGATGGACATAGCTTGAACTAAAAGGGGAAAATGTGTTTACCTGCAATGGTACAAAAAGGAGACCATGTAGGGAAGCTTTCATTTTTGTAGGCAACTTTCTTAATTTGTATTTCCACTTTATGACCCTATTTGCAGTTGAATAAATGGTTTCATCTCCACAGTGGAGACAGAATACTATGTGTGACACTGCAATCTATCACGTGGTGTGGTTGCCATTCCCACACACTCAGCATTAACCACACCAAGTGTAAGGAAAAGAAAAATGATATCCTCCACGCTTAGTTAGAAAGTCCCAGAAAACCATGAGACACACACATGTACCCAAAGTGTTTGGTGTGTCCATTTTTCAGCATGATATACTTTTAGTTTTCTGCAGCAGGCAAGTCTTAATTCAAGACAAAGAAAACTATCAATGGAATACGGTCGGTACACTGCTCAGCATCTTAAACATATTTGAAATAAACAACTTCATCCTTACAGAATTTTCCAGGATAAACTATTATTGCTAACATTTATAGTCCAACCATATCAGAGAATCTTTGTCAGGTATCTCGCCTATCTTTCTGGGAGCTCTTTCTTGTTTTGTTTTCTGAATTTTGTTTGTTTTTTTGTTTTAGTTTTTTTTTTCCCTGCTGTTCTGTCCTTTCTCATCTCTAATTAATGGCATTATCCAAAGGCCTCGTCTTGGACTTCTCTCTTATAGTGTTTTACATTTATACCTGTTCCCTAGATAATCTTATCCCTACCCATATCTTTAGCTATCGTTACAAACTGATGTCTCCCAAGTTCATATCATCAGTGTGACCAACTCTCTTAAAATTCAAATTAATATATACACAGATGTTTCCTTTCCATCTTCATTTGCATATGTAGAAAGCAGTTTAAACTTAGTATGTCAAATACGTATAGCTATTAACTCTAAAATCTGCTTTCCCATCTGTGTTTAGGACAACTTTGTTTTCCCAGTTATCCTGTTCATAATCTAGTAACCCTTAACTATTTTATTTTCTTACAACTTATATCCAATCATCAACAAATCCCATATTTCCCCCACTTCCACTTCACAACCAATCTCTCTACGGTAACCAAAGATTGTTTAAAAATATAAACAAAGTCACATTTCTGTTCAAAACTGCCATCACTCCTCATATCAATGCAAAAGCTGTAAAGCTGTGGGTGTAACACTTTAGGAGATTGGTTTCCTTGTTAACCTCCTTGCTCTCTCTCTCTTTCACACACACAAACAGATAATCATAATCACAATCAATACAGAGGGCATGAGGAAACCTTTGGAGCTGATTGACGTGTTTATGTCATGGATGGTGGTGATAGTTTCACAGATATATGCTTGTCTCTAAACTCATTAAGCCAGGTACATTAAACATGTACAGTTTTTGTATGCCAACTACAACTCAATGATGTGATTTTACAAAGAGTCAGTCTCTGGTGAAGGCTTTACACTTGCTGATCTTCTGGCTGGAAATTTTATGTCTCACATACCTTAAAGTCAGATTCCTCCTTTTATTCAGGTCTTATCTCAGAAGACACTTGTGCAGTCAAGTCTTGTCTAAGCAAGCTATTTCAATCCCAGTATCCTCTCCAGAAATTTCATATTTTTCTTCTTCTTCATATTTTTATTTTTAGGTTAAGGGAACTGGCATCTGAATTCAGGGTCTTGTGCATGCTAACAGCATAAGCAATATGGGAGCAAGAGTCTCTCCCCCACCCCACACGCCTAGCATCTAAAACTGTAAATGACTGGGATATAGTGAAAAAATGATAGAAAGAAGCCTGTAATGAAACAAGAAAGAAAAGAAAGGGAGAAAGAAATATGAGAGAAGAAAGGAAAGAAGGGAAGAAGGGAGTGGGAGGACAGGAAGGAAGAAAGGAAGGGAAGAGAGAGGGAAGGAAGGAGGAAGGAAGGGTATTTCCCTTAGTGCTTCAAAGATGGCTTAGTAATGAAAAATGATGCTCTAAGTTTGAAAGGTACTTTTTAAATTTTTTTCTTATTATGGGAATATACATGTAGCTTTTAAACAGCTGTAGTATCTTTTTTTATTTGTTTATTGTGTGTCTCTTACCATTGTCTCTCCATGTAACCAGTGAAAGATGTTGAAGAATGAAGAGTGTGTAGCAAAATGTGAAAGATGCTTTGGGATGAATAAGCACCAGATGATGTATGGAAGGCACATGCATCATCCTTATCTCATTCATCCCTAACCATTTTTCCATTAAGGTGAGCTGCCCTGTCAGTAATCCATGAAAAACAAAAAAAAGACCCTTATGTCTTGTTATTCTACTTATAAACTGTCATAAAGTCATAGTTTAAAAAGTATATTTTCAGTCATTCCTACCCTGAGAGCATGGGAGTTATTTGATTCATGTTTAAAAGGATCAGGAAATGGTAATCATAAACAGGATAAGCAAAGAATTGATGCTTAAAACCACTTTATGCAGTGGGCCTCAAAGAACAAAAGGATAGATGTGTAAATAAAGTAACATGGTACCTCAATGCTGATATTTAAAGTATGGTTATTATTTAATAATAAGAAAATGGCAATAAAAATAAATGTAAAAATGGAATAATTAAATCTCTTAGTACAGAGAAGTAGGGAGTGGCTTACCTTATCTCACTGAGTCTTAATGTTTTAAGGCAATAGCTAGGTAAATTGTCACAAATAAATGTAAAAATCTGTCAAGTCTGAGGAATAACTAGTATAAAGTTATTGAGTAGAAAATATCTACTAGAAAAGATACTCTTTTTTACAAAATATGCAAATGTGTATACAGTTTAAGCAATATATCTAGTTAATGCTCATCAGCAAATTAGTCTACAAGGAACCGTTTTTATTAATGTGAAGCTACTGAAAGCACTCTAGTAGTACAGAATTTTATAAAAGTAATAAGCAATATTCCAAAGTATCTGTCTATCAAGATAAACAACCATCATGAATAGTACAAAATGTGCTGATGACTTTTCCACCTGCAATGGTTGGTTTAGCATAGCAATTCTTACCTTTAGCACACTGCTAAAATCATAGGATGGTGGCTTGGAATAAAGTTTTTAATCCATAAAATAATGCTTACATTACATGAAAGGTGATTATATTGAAAAGGCAGAAGATTTATACGATCTACAGAGAAACCAGAGTATAGGTTATTATATTGAAATAGTGCTAAACTATTAAGAAAACATTTTGATAAGCAACCTCAAAGTTAACATTAAACAATAAGCAGGTTGTAGAAGTTGATCTAATATCTACCACAAATATAAAATAGTGATAAGAATGAAATTTCTAACTATCTATACTGTTTTGGTTACTTTTCTCTCCTTGCTGAGACAAACACCTGACACCCAAAATTAGGGAAGAAAAGGTTTATTTAGCTTAC
>RJWT010040102.1:0-12551 GCA_004365215.1 Cuniculus paca
CTTTTAAAAACAACCACACCTCCACATTTGAAATCTCTCAAAATGGACCATAGAAGCAAACATAAAACCTTGAACTGTAAACTTTTAGGAGAAAATGTTTGTGAACTTGGGCTGAAATTTCTTAGATATGACACCAAAAACACAGCCTACAAAAGAAAAAAATAATAATTTGGGTCAAATAATTAAATGTCACCTGGAATCCCAGTACTCTGGAAGGCTGAGGCAGGAGGATCACAAGTTTAATCTACTTAGTGAGGCCCTGACTCAAAATAAAAAATAAAAAGAACTGGGGATGTGGCTCTGTTAGAAGGTGCTGGTTTCAATCTTCAGTACCACACACACATAAAAAGACATTATTAAAAGAATGAAAATACCACAAACTGGGAGAAAACTTTTGCCAAATATATATATGACTCAGGACTTGAGTCTAAAATATATAAAGAATCCACAATGTGAAATAATAAAAAGGTGAAGCCTATTTTAAAAATAGGTAAAGTGACCAGGTGTGGTGGCCCACGCCTATAATCTCAGTACTTGGGAAGCTGAAACAGGAGGGTTGCTGTGAGTTTGAGGTCAGCCTGAGCTATGTAGTGAATTCAAAGTCAGCCTAAACTTCATAGCAAGACCCTGTCTTGAAAAAACCAAATAAATAAATAAAAATAAAAATAAGTAATGTGTTTGAAAATATACTTCCGGAGAGACAGCATTTGCATGGGAGATAAGTACATGCAAAAATGTTTAACATAGTTATTAGGGAAATGTAAATTTAAGCCACAATGAGATATCATAGGTACCACTATTTATCTACCTAAATGGCTTAAAAAACAAAACAACAAGCTCCAGTTCTGGCGAGAATGCAAAGCACCTGGGTGGCTCGGACAGTGCGCGGAGGAGCGCAGACACAGACGGCCTCTTTGGAAGACAGTGTGGCAGTTTCACATAAAGTTACACATTCACTATACAGCCCAGAAATCCCACCCATGGGTGTCTACCCAAGAGAAATCAAGCTCTATGTTTATAGCAGCTTCATTCATAACTGCTAAAAACTGGGAGCAACCCAGGTGTCCCTCGAAGACAGTGTAAATAATATGCGGTATGTCCAGATGGGGAAATGCTATTCAGCAATAAAAAGGAATGCACTACTGAGGTACAGAGCTACATGAATGAGTCTGTATCTTACGTTCCCAAAAGAAGCTGCACTCAAAGCTCCGTTCCATGCATGTCCATTCGTGTGATTTTCAGGAGAAGGTAAAACAGTAGGGACAAAACACAGTCCAATGGTCGCTGGGGCAGGGCCAGCTGCCAAGAGGCAGGAGAATGTTTTGTGGTTGATGGCATTGTTTTATTTATTTAGTGGCACCAGGGATTGAACTCATGACCTTGTGCTTGCCAGGCAGGCGCTTAGGCCACTGAGCTAAACCCCCAGCCCTTGTCTTTTTGAGACAGGGTCTCACTATGCCGTTCAGGCTGGCCTTGAGCTCACTTTGTAGCCCGGGCTGGTCTCAAACTCACAACGATCCTCCTGTCTCAGCCTCCCGAGTGCTGGGATTATAGGTGTGAGCCACCGCGTCCGGCTCGATAGCGTTGTTTTAATATCTTAAATGTGGTGAGCAACTGTGACCCAAACTCACAACCCCATACACTAGAAAGAGTGAATTTCACTATAGGTAAATTGCACCTTAATTTTTTTAAATGGAAGAAAAAACAAACAAAAAAGGAACACTGAAGCAGTGGGTGGAGCATTGAGCAAGTGGCTACTGAGCCAAAGGGCCTTGCCGAGTGTGTCTGGTGTCCTTCAACATCACATTACCAGGCCAGAGACATCCTCTAAACGCAGGATTCCTTGCTGCCTGCTGATTGGTAGCTTGAAATCTACTTGGAGAGTGTAGAGGGCAACACAGAGCAAGTAGGAGCCTGGGACACAGCAGCCAGAGAGCCCCTGTGACCCTGCCTTCTGTCTCCAAAACGGCAGCAGTGCCCCATGGGATAAAGCCCTTGCCTTTCTGGGTTTCTCCAGTATATTCTTTTTGTTTGTTTTTTGAGATGGGATCATGCTATGTGGCCCAGGTTGGCCTCAAACTCACAATCCTCCTGCCTCAGCCTCCTGAATGGCATGTGCCACCATGATTGGCTTCACCGTGCTATATATTCTTCTGGTTCTTTCAGATGAAGCTTCCCTTTTCCAAGTGGCCTGGAGAGCTGCCAGTCATGATGACCTTGTACCCTGCAGCCACCCAGAGACTGACACTTGAATCAGGGAGATGTAGCTGAGCAAACCTCCCCTTCCCCCAGTCACAGGGACTCACGATGACAGTACACAGGATACACATGATGTAGGCAAGGCTAAGCAGGATCCTCCTGGAGCCCTCTAGACAGACGCCAGGAGGGGGAGTTTCTCTCTGCACTGAGATGCTGAATTGGGGATATTTGGGACCAAGGACTCTGCTCAGAGCAAAACTAGGGAGGGCCTCCACAGGGCCCAGCACTGGGAAGGGAGCCAGGACCCCAAACACAAAGTGGGCGTCTAGACGAGGTCATGCAGAAAGTCAAGGCCCCCTGCCCTTCCCCACTACTGAACTGTTGGGGACTTGACCTAGCCTCCAGTCTCCCAAAATGAATTATGTCTTTAATAAAAAGACACAATGGAATATGGTTTTGTGGGTAATCCAGGAAGGTCAGAACTCTCTGGAAGCAAAGACCTAGTTTTCCAGGTCGGTTGTATTTATTAGGTTTCCACAGGTTGGAAGAGGAGGGAAGAGGAGGATATATCTGAGATAAAAGCCCATGAAAATGTCCAGACCTTGAGAAGCAAAGGCAGTGAATCTTGCAGTTTAAGAGAACTGTTTGATCTCTAAGGCTGGCAGTTTTATTGCTCTGGGACAGGAAGTGTTCACACCTGCAGCTGCGCTGGCTGCTGTCTGTGTTACCTTGTTTGAAGAGACTGTGAATAGGAGTATTTTCATCACAGCCAGAGGTCCCTGTGTGGTCAGCAGCTTAACCCTGCGTAGCTAAGTCCCCAGCACCGAACCAGGAAACCCCTTTCATTTGGGCTTCTTTGGGGTTGTTTCTGCATGGTTATGTGCCGCGTCCAGCGCAGCTCTTGAAATTCTGAAAGGAGGACGGTGGAGGATGAGGAAATGAAGACAAGAACCAGAGAGCTGAGGTCAAGGGGAGCCCTTCTCCTGATGGAAGAAAGGGCTGCCCAGCAGCTGCAGCACGATTACTTAGCCATCCTAAGAGGCTGTTTACAGAGGATTTGAAGGGGAGTGTAAGATCTGGAACAGGAAGAACATCTAATCATCAACAAAACATCCTGCCTTGGTGGTTACATGGGGACCAAGAGAGGAGTGGTCTATATCATCTTAGGGGGAGGCCAACTCACTGTGCGTCAGCTCCCTGAGCTGTGTACACTTCTCGTGGGGCCTTGCCAAAGTCCTGAGAAGCAGCGACCTTGTCCTTGATCCCCGAGGTACAGACAGCTTCACCCCCAACACTTGCACACTGCTGAGTTCCATGCAGATGAGTTTAGCCAGCAGGAAAGGACAAAGAACACCTACTTCCCCCCCAACTTCTTTCAGGACGGGATTGAACTCAGGACCTTTGCACTGAGCTACTCCTTAGCCCTTTTTAAAGTTTTCTGAGACAGGGTCTTGCTAAGTCCCTAAATTGTCCAGGTTGAACTTGAACTTTCGATCCTCTTGCTTCAGTCTCCCCGAGTGCTGGGATTACAATTGTGCCAGCCACCGTGCCCAACTAGAATATCTGCTTTGTCGCAGGCCCTGGGATACAAAGCTGAGGAAGACATAGCCCTGCCCTGGGGGAACTCAGGCTTGAGCTGCAGACTGACGCGCCAGTGACCGGCAAAAGGATCCTCAGACTGAGGTTACTTAACACAAGCAGCTGCAGGAACACAACGCCTAGTACTTTCTCCAGCTGGAGACCAAGCAAGGCTTCCTGGACTCCTGAGCTGACCCTGGCAGGGTCACCTAGGTCAAAGGGGGGTGGGGGGGGCTGGGCTTCTTATGGGCAACAGAGGAGGCTGAGAAAAGACCTGCAGCTGACCTCACTGCGAGCAGAAGCCCAGCCCGTTGGTGGCACTGTGCCTCATTCCCTGTGCTGCCGGACCGTGTGCTCCCAGGCTGTCCCTTACGTAGCCTGTAGCCATGAAGCATGTCAGATACGCACAGCACAACTGAGAAACTGAGCTAAGTTTAATTTAACTAAAATTTAAATTTAGCCGAGATATGGAAACAACCTAAATGTTCATTGATGGATGAATGGACAGAGAAAATGTGGTGTAGATTTACAATAGAATATTACCTGGCCTTAAAAGAAGAAGAAAATCCTGCTATGTGGGCCAATGCGGGTGAACCTGGAGGACATTATGCTAAGTAAGTGAATCAAGCCAGTCACAAAAATGCGAGTGCTGTGTGATTCCACTTACATAAGGTACTTAGAGCAGCGTGAGCAGAGCGATGGAAAGTTGAATCCCAGATGCCAGGGGCTGGGAGGAGGCACATGGGGGTGTATTGTCTGAGGGGTATAGAATTTTCCTTTTTGCAAGAAGGAAAGAGCTGTGGAGATGGGCAGTGAGGATGGCTGCCCCCTATGATGACTGTATTCTGTACCATTCAACTGTGCACTGAAGATGGCAAAAATGGCAACTTTCATTCGGGGAATTTTTCCATGGTAAAACACTGGAGCACCACACGAGCTGGGGGATACCATACTGGACACTGCTGGTAGCTGCAAGGTCACAGCATGGGGTGGTGAGAATCGGGCGGGCCAAGAGCTTGGGAAAGGCCCAAAGAGGCTGTATGAAGGGCACTGGACTTCAAGCAGCAGGCACAGGGGGCCTTGGAGGGTTTAACACTAACGAGCACAGGGTCATCCAGACCTGGGCTGAAGGGAACCAGAGGTAGAGGCATTACTGCAGATGAGGCAGAAGTTCCAGGGGTCTGAAATACCACACGGCCAAAGGGCCGGGGAGCAGGATGGGTTCTGGGGTGGAGGGCCCTGGGCCGGTGATCATCCCAGGCAGAGGAGCTGGAAGTTGGGGGTCCCAGAGCAGCTCCAGATGCCAGGCCCTGCCTCTCCTCATCGAGGGCTTTGGCGAGGGCAGGCAGGGAGTCAGAGAGGCTCTGCCGCTGTTTTCGTGAGCTTGCAGCTCTCTGCAGCTTTGAAAACTCCTGAGGCAGATTGTAAATATTGACACCAATTTCCACAGAACCAATTGCGGGAGAGGGAAGGCTTCCAAAAAGACAGAGAGGCAGTTTAAAGTCTTTGGTAGTTCAGAAAACATTTGAATAATTTAGTAAAGTCACAGTATCACTCAGAGTCAGAGGCGGCTCCTGCACTGGGTCTGAGCGGGTTGCTGGGGTGGCGAGCGGTTGCTTCTCTTAGTGTCGCCTGACACAGGGCTGGGGGTTTCAAAGAGGAGAATGGAAGGCTCCAGCTTAAGTTTTTTGGTTTGTTTTGGTTTGGTTTGGTTATGGTTGGTTGAGACAGGGTCTCGCTCTATAGTCCAGGCTGCCCTTGGTCTCACTATATAGTCCAGGCTGGCCTCAAACTTGAGGTGATCCTTCTGCCTCAGCCTCCCGAGTGCTGGGATAACAGGTGCGTGCCACCATGCAGAGCTAATTTTTGTTGTTTGTTTTGTTGTTGTTGATAAATAATCCAAGAGGTCATCCTGTATCTGAGATGGACTGCCAACCCTCGCTCCAGCCTGATCTCCCATGATTTATTCCTTCACTCTCAAACCATTTCCTAAAAACCTATGGTGTGAACAGATCCTATGACAGAAGTGGAAACCGTGAGGATTCCCCGTCTGGAAGGATCTCTGAGTTTTGGGAGACGACTATAATGCAGTGAATAGCACTGACGCCCGCGTTGTACCGAGACACACCCTTGCTTAGGGATTTAGTATCCACTCCGTATGGCAGTGCTGTGGTCAGTGACACTCACTGTATGTGTAATGGCCCCAAAGTACAGGAGCAGTGCAGCCAGCAACGCGTATGCACCACAAGGAAGCCGGAAAGTGATTCTTTCGAGTGAAAATGTAAAAGTGCTCAATTCGATAGGGAAAGAAAAAGCATGTGCTGGGGTTGCTAAGACACGTGGTAAATTATTGTTCATCTCTTGCTGTACCCAAGTTCAAAATGAAACTTTATCAGAGTAGGTGCAATACTATTCATTGTATGTCTAGGAGAAAACGCAGCATATGCATATCTTTATCTAATTATTTGGGGCTGGGGATTGAACCCAGGTCATCACACACGCTAAGCCTACACTCCACCCCCGAGCTGCACTGCTAGTCCCACAACAGTTCACAAAGGCTCCAGCTCCAACTGTCATTTCAGAAATCCACTGGGAATCTTGGAATGCGTCAGCCATGTATAAGATGGGACTCCATTTTTTGATTTATTTTATTTATTTACTTACTTATTTATGGTTTTTCTTTTTTTTTTTTTTTTTTTTTGTGTATCGGGGATCAAACTCACGACCTCATGCTTACCAGGCAGACACTTGAACCACTGACCTAAATCCCCAGTCCCTTTATCTATGGTTTTTGAGACAAGGTCTTACTATGTAGTTCAGGCTGGCCTTGAATTCATTATGTAGCCCAGGCTGGTCTCAAACTCATGGAGATCCTCCTGCCTCTACCTCACTTGTGCTGGGATTACAGATGTATGTCATCATGTCTGTTCTCTTTTTCTCTTCTCTTCTCTTCTCTTTTCTCTTTTTTTTTTTTGACTTAGTCTCACTCTGTAGCCCAGGCTGACCTGGGACTCAGATCCTCCTGCCTCAGCCACGTAAGGATTATATGCATGAGCCACTATGCCTGGTCAGGGATCCTTTTCTTCCATATTTTTAACTACTTTGTCCTTGTTCATTCTTGCTTTTTATTTTACAAACCTGACATCTAACAGATGTTCAATAGCTCTTTTTAAAAAATCAGGCTGTCATGGACTCCTCACAATAGGCCACCCTGCATCCTCCAGGGTGTTCTTTTGCAGCACCAGGGATTGAACTCACAACCTCATGCTTGCCAGGCAGGCACTTAGGCCACTGAGCTAAATCCCCGGCCCTTGTCTTTTTGAGACAGGGTCTCACTATGCCATTCAGGCTGGCCTTGAGCTCACTTTATAGCCCAGGCTGGTCTCAAACTCACAATGATCCGCCTGTCTCAGCCTCCTGAGTGCTGGCATTACAGGCATGCCCCACCAGGCCCAGCTCAGGGTGTTCTTTTTTTTTTTTGGTACCGGGGCTCAAACTCATGACCTCACATTACCAGGCAGGCGCTTACACCATTGAGCTAAATCCCCAGTCCCTCCAGGGTGTTCTTTTGTCTTGCTTTTTCCTCTTTGACTCGGCCCAAACTCACTTGGGAGAGCCAGTTCTCCTTCACTCTTTACTTTTACTTTTTCAAATAAACTTTGCCACTGTTAAAAAAAAGTCAAACTTGCTCAGATATCACTTACAAACAAAAAAAATCTACACTAAAAATATATAGCTTTGCCGGGCCTGGTGGCGCACGCCTGTAATCCCAGCACTCGGGAATCTGAGACAGGACAATCGTTGCAAGTTTGAGACCAGCCCAGGCTACAAAGTGAGCCCAAGGTCAGCCTGAACAGCATAGTGAGACCCTGTCTCAAAAACACAAGGGCTGGGGATTTAGCTCAGTGGCCTAAGCGCCTGCCTGGCAAGTGTGAGATCGCGAGTTCAATTCCCAGTGCCGCCAAAAAAACAAGAAAAAAACTATATATATATATGTATATATATATAGCTTAGGAATTGTGACAAACGCATATTCCTGTACATATCACACAGCGTTCTGTTATAGAACTTTCTCAGCACCTTAAAAGTCACACTAGGAAATGGTGGGTTGTAATCTGCAACACTCTTCCTTTCCCAGACAACCGCTGATCTGGTATCAGTCATCTGCTTCAGTTTTGTCTGGTTTACAATTTCATAGAAATGGTATCATACAATATGCTGTCAATATAGTGTTTTTGAAATTTATGTTGTTGCAAAGGATTAATTCTCTCTCTTTTTTTTTTTTGTGGCACCGGGGATTAAACTCAAGACCTCGAGGTTGCCAGACAGGTGCTTACGCCACCAAGCTAAATCCCCTTGTCTTTTTGAGACAGGGTCTCACTATGTTTTCATGCTGCCCTTGAGCCCACTTTGTAGCTCAGGCTAGTCTTGAACTTGCAATGATCCTCCTGCCTCAGCCTTCCAAGTGCTGGGATTACAGGCGTGTGCCACTACGCCCGGCAAGGATTAATTCTTTAAAAAATGGTTTGAGACACTCAGGAGGCTGAGGCAAGAGGATCACCATGAGTTCAAGGACAGTTTGGGCTACATAGTGAGTTCAAAGCCAGTCTGAACTACATAGCAAGACCCTGTCTCAAAAACTAAAATAAATTAAACAAATAAAATAAAAAATTGCTTGACGCTAGGTAGAATTCCACCCAGCACCCACAATCACCTTCCCTCAGAGGTGTGCAGTGTTGTTGAGTCAGGCAGAGACTGGAAGGGCAGGATCCCCTCCCCCCTCTCAGACCTGGTTTCATGCTTTGCTGAAGTGGGTTCTTGGTCGGTCGGCTCGGGCTGCGGGGCCAAAGTGCCAGAGCCTGGGTGGCATGTAGACAACGCAAATGTACTTCTCACAGTTCTAGAAGCTGGCGTTGCCGTAACCCAAGTGCGGCAGATCTGGTGAGTGACGAGGCCCGCTTCCTGGTTCATAGACGCTGTCTTGCTGCGTCCTCACACAGCAGAAAGGCAGGCAGCACTCCGGGCTCTCTGCCTCCTGACTTCATTACTCTGAAGGTCCCATCCCTAATACCTCCCATTGCAGGCAGGGGCTCAACAAATCCATTCTGAGGGGACATAAACATTCCACTCCTAAAGGTGGGTCTCTGCTTCATCTTGCAGCATGGCCTGTCAAGGTTCCTGAGGGGACGCCCAAGGTCCTCTGCAGCAGCAGCAGCAGCAGCAGCAGCAGCAGCTCTACCAAGCCTCATGGAGGCCCGCGGAGCCTCACGGAGTCTCACTGCGCATGCTCGTGCAAAGGATCGCTCCACTGCCCGCCTCCTCCTCTTCCTGCCTCACTAGCTCCTGCCTTCAAAACCACCCTGAGCTCTGGTCTCGCCGTCCACAGCTCCGCAAGACTGCGCCTCACCTTTTTTGTCTGTGGTGCGGGGGATTGAATCCCGAGCTTTTGCACGGAGCTACAGCCCCAGTGTTTTCTCGTGCTGTTTTGTTTTTTCTTAATTTTATGACACGGTCTTGCTAGTCATTAAATTGCCCAGGCTGGGCTCGAACTTGTGGTCCTTCTGTGTTAGCCTCCCAGAGTGCTGGGGTTACAGGCCTGGGCCATCATGCCCCGCTGTCTCATTACATCTTTGATGAGAGTATACGTTTTAAAAATTGCCCACATGGGTAGGACGAAAAGGCCGCAACAAAGAGGTCGGAAATCACGCCTTATCAAAAGGTGGACAGAGCAGGATCGGGTGGGTCGTGGTGTGTCTGCACTCTGCGGGGGCCGCAGGGGCCGAGAGCCGGGAGCTCGGTTACTGCTGCCGGGGAGGAGGTGGGCAACTGCGCCCGGCATCTGCCTGTGGATCAGGGAAGCAGCTGGCAGAGGAGGGGCTCAGGCCCTCTGCAGAGCTGCGCGTGTTTGCAGGCTGAGTAAGGTTCCCAAGTGCCCACTCACCAGCAACTCCTCCGTTAACCCTCTGTGCCTCAGTTTCCTTATCTATGAAAAGAGATCACTTCAACCATTCTTTCCCATGGTAGGTTTGGTTACCTCTTCTACCCCCTCTCCCTGACTTCTCCAACCTTAGTACCTGAATAAACTGTTTAGAACAATCTGGGGGTGGGGTCCGAACTTCCTCACTTTCAGCTCTTCGCCACCCCTTCACTCTCAGGGAGGAATTCTGCAGCCTCCCAGGCTCTGCCTCGGAAACGTGCTCTGTGCCCATCTCTGTGATTGCACTTAACCATGTTATCTTAATCTTTTTAACTATTTTTTAAATTATTAAAGTGATATGTGTTTAAAGCATTCAAGCAATGCAGAGCGCAAGTAAGAAACAACAGTTCTCCCCTTTCCTCACCAGCCTAGTGCTATCCCACAGAGAATCATTTTAATTTTCTTGTGTATTCTTCTAAGAAATATTCTATGCATGGGTAAGCAAGCGTGCACGCACGCACCTCACACTCTTTGCTTTTGCATGGCTGGACCTTGCTCCAGGGACTCTCCCATACACTGCTGTTTGTACTCCGTGGTCCCGTACTCTCTTCCATCTGGGGTGTGGACAGACCGCAGTTTCCAGCTCAGTCCTCTCTACAGACTCCTGGTCTGGTACGGTCATCGTGGTCCCTGTCTGTTCTCACCCCAGCGTGGGAGGCCGGGCTGCCCTTTGGTCTTGCGGTCCCCAGCACCTGCCCCTCTTCCAGGCCTGCTGTAAAAGCATGGAACTGAACTCCGAGCCACAGGGTGCTCCAGCTCCCACCCCGGGGAGGTTATGGGTGGAGAAGGGGTTCCCCTACCAGGTTGAACCCTCCGCCCTAGCAGCTCACCTCCTACTTTTACATCTCTGGGGTCCCAGGTCCCCGTGGAAGTGTGGTCTCAGAAAAGCCCCTTAACCGGCCACTGCTTAGTTTTGGTCTTGGGCCCCCTTCCCACACACTTCCTGGGGAGGAGGGTAGCTGCTCCCTGGAGCAAGCTGGGCAGTGCACGGCTCCTCCCAGAGGCTCCAGCATGAATATTTTATACTCCTGCAGCAAGCGAGGTTGTGGAAGCGAGGGCTGGCAAGGAGCTCAGGGTGCAGGGACGGTGGTGAGGGCCAGGATTTCCCATCCTGTCTAAGCCACTGAGGCAGCCAGGTCCCTCACCTAAGCAGCCAGCCATGACCAAGCAGGGTGAGGGTGGCCGTCACCAGGCCCACCGTGTCCTGCTTGCTGACCTCCTCTAGGTGCTCCCAACAGAATTCTGCTTTGTCATTTGAGTCTGTGCCTCTGCTTCCATCCGTCACTGCACAGAAGGGGGTCACATCTGAGGGACTCTCCTGCTGCCTCCAGGTCACAGGAACAGGAAATGAGCCCTGTGATCACACCGAGCAAGCGGCGGCTGGGAAAGCTCAGGGATTCCCCCCTCCCATGAAGGTGCTTTGTCCCCCACTGACCTCAACCAGAAGGGTTATGTAGCTCCCCACTCTAGCCATCGTCTCCTCCCAAGCCCAGGATGACAGTAGTTAGAACTCTAGAGAATTTTCTATGCCCCAGGTCCTATTTGAGAGACTTTATATATTCATTTACTAATTTGACAACTCTACAAAATATATTCCCTATTTTATGGAGGAGAAAACTGAGGCCCAGAGAGGTTAGGTCATGGGCCCAAGGTCACACAGCAAGTGACAGAACTGAATCAAGCCTATACTACCTGGGTCCAAAATTCATGTTCTTAAGTTTAGCACCATCCCACCACTCAACATAACAAGTTCTGTCAGGCTTGGTTCATGAAGTTTACAGATACAATTTCACTTAATTCCCATTACAACTGTATGAAGAAGACAGCATTCTTACGGACCCTGTTTTATAATTGAGGCTTGGGGTGGGTACACTGGTGACAGCCCCTCAGCTGGGGAGTAGAGTCAGCACTGGACCCTGATGTGTAGATCACAGCCCATCTCTCTGGTCCTTCCCAGGCCTGGGCTTCGAACAGTCCTTGCCTGGGGAAGGAAGCTGGTTCCTTAAGTTGGCATAGAGCTGCGTCAATGGCTCCTTAGAGGCCAGAGGGAACTTCATGCCACACGCTGCCATCTCCCTTGGTTCAGATGTTACCAGCAGGCCATGCCAGACACCAGTGACCTGATGGTGATGAAGGTGCTATCACTGTTGGCCAGGGTCCAAGACCTGGTGGGGTCCAGTAGCACCGCAGCCAGGAGATCTGAAGCTGGAAATTCTTTTTAGTGTTTTTTGTTTTGTTTTGTTCTGTTTTGTTTTGTTTTGCTTTGGTAGGGCTGGGGATGGAACCCAGGGCCTGATGCCTACTAGACAGGTGCTCTGACACTGCACTATACCTCCAGCACAGAGAAATTATTTCTAGTAAGATGTTTAACCTGATAGATCTAGAATGCCATTTCAGTATCTGACTGACATAAAAATTGTTGATGACGTATTTTAATATTTCCCTCAGCAAATCTTTGAGATCTGATGTGTATTTTACACTTGGATCGAGGAAGGTGGAGGAGCCACAGCTTAAGTGTTGGCAGCCACATGTAGTGAGCCCAAAGTGCAGTGTGGGAAACACCTTCCTCTGCCCTTTACTCTGGGCCTTCCCTGTGACAAGGGATAAGAGAAAAACACAGTGCTGTTTATCAACACAGATGCTTCTTGTACACATGGGGGTATCCAGAGCAGGGAGCAAGTCTCTAACAGGTGGCTTGGAATACCACTGCCTGCTGATGTCTAATTATAGGGTAATGACCAGCTAAACAAGGTAATAAGGTTTGCTAAGCAGGTTTAGTCAGTGTCATCTTTATTGA